>JAXBDA010008875.1:0-13759 GCA_036023075.1 Gaultheria prostrata
TGTTCTAGAATACTGATATTTAGGAGTATTAATTTGCTGTGATGAATGTCAAACAAGGTAATGTGGAATACTCCATTTCTAGCCGTTCTGCTAATTGCGGTGATTAACGTTTGAACAACGCCAACAAGTTAGCATCACAATTTCTATTTTGCTCATTGGAATGTAGTATTCCTTTTTAATCCTTTCTTACGAATGCAAGATACTTTTTGCACAGCCGATAAATTAAAAAAAAAGAAGAAGATACTTTGGCGTTTAATTTTATCCTATTTGCAGGGGTGCTAAACGAGCCAAACGAGTTTAGCAGTCAGTTGTTCAAAATTGGTTTCGAAAACTTAAAAGAGCTTGACAACATGTTGAGATCAATTTGTTTATTAGACAAGTCAATCATATCATGTACAAGCTTTAATCGAGCCGAAGACAAATTAATTACGAGTATCTTGAACTTTTTATACGGAAATAAAACCAAACAAGACGAGCAGTAGCTCGTTCAAAAGCCCCTGGAAAGCCAGACCATATGTCGGCATATTGACTTTATGCAGATACTAATGTATAGTAAAATCTCCGGCGACATCAACGACTACTTTGAAATCCCTTTCGGATATGTCCTCTACTCGTGTCTCTCTTGTTTTCACGTTAAGACTAAGAGATACACTATATATATAGGGAGCAGATTCGGGAATACATATTTTGCATACTCATTTTGATACTCTATCTCAACCCTTGAAACCAAGAACTGAGATTAAAAATTAAAAGAACACCCCCTTCTCACGTGCCCATTCCCTCTCTCTCTCTCTCTTCTCCCACCGCCGCTGCCCTTCTCTCAAGTCTACCCATGGCTCAACAAAGCCATCTCAAAATAAACCCATTCCCATTCCACTCATCATCAGAAGACCCCAATAGCACAACAGACACCAAATTTCAGTCCATGAATCTTTGTGATTTTCATACATAAGTACATAAATATCCTACGTAAATGCTTGTATCCATGTACACTCAAATTTGGGTGCAACTGATTGTTTTGTCCCAGTTCAAAAAAATGGAAAGGAGAGGACGCGGTAGTTATCGAAGATTTTGTCGATCAGCAAGTTTGGCTCATGGGTTCCAAATTCCGATTCTCTGCTCTAATCTTTATTTTCTCTAATCTTTATTTTTGTTCAATACATAAATTAAAAAAGCACAACAATCGGTGTATGGCGGAGGAAATGGCGGCGGTGGGGCTGTTGTTGTTGTTTTGTGTCATTCAGAATTGTGCTCGAATCGTTGTCGGAGGATCTGTCTTTGAAATCTGGCAAAGTGGCGGTCCACCGTTGAGGTGGTCGGACGCAAAAAGGGTTCGTGGCGTTAGGTTCTATTCGGCGGTTGCTCTGTTTTAGGAGTCCGAAGAGATTTGTTCCTCTTTGCCGGAAGATGAGGAGAGCAGTCCAGAGGCAGCAGCGGGGGACAAGAGAGAGGGGGGGAGGGGCACGTGAGGACTCGGGAGTGTTTTTTTTATTTTTAATCTCATCCCTTGGTTTCAAGGGCTGAGATGGAGTGTCACAATGAGTGTGCAAAATGTGTGTCCACGGATCCACCTCATATATATATATATATATATATTATTGCTATCTGACCCCAATAATCAAATATTTATCAATTCTGTGGGTAACAAATCCACCAACCAACTAGACAAATCTTTTGGGGCTCTGCACTCGTTTAATCTTGTGGTCCCATTTATCAGTGCCTCCTCTTCTCCTTTTTCAAGGTTTGATTTTGGTCATAGAGTCGACTTTCCTCGGCAACGATTTATCCTTGGAACCTCTCCACCTCACGCAAATGTGTGGAAAGGGTTGGGGGAGGAACAGGAGAGAGTAATCGGTTCTTCGGGACATTATTCATTACCAAAGAAAAAAGTCCTCTTGCAATAAACTCGGCCTTTTCTACGTTTCACTCTTGTTCACACATTCCTTGATTATGGTCTTCTCCACTTATCCTCTATTCCTCTTCTATAAATACCAAACATCACCGCAGTCCCTTTTGTGTTCAAACCCATAATTTAACCAACTGATCTCAATTCTCGACCTTAACCAGTTTCTACTTATCCAAATAAAAACAAACATGTCCACAAAAATTATCACCCTGTTCACGTTAGCCCTCCTCCTCTGCTCCACACTATCCTACTCCGCCCGCCCCGTCCCACACCCTCTGGAGGACTCTCTGGTGGAAACCCATCATGGGGTAGGGTTGATTTGTTAAAATTCAGCCTTAGATATTTTGTGGGTTTTGTGATTTGGATTAATCGGTTTCGGGTGTGTGGTTTATGTTGCTTTTATTTAGGGTGTTGAAGCTCGGAAAACAGCGGTGGCGGTGGAAGAGAGCTGTGAAGGAGTAGGAGATGAAGAGTGCTTGATGAGAAGGACTCTGGCAGCTCACATTGACTATATCTACACCCAGAAGCAGAAGCCTTAGAACTTTTGTTCATTATCTGCTCATCGAAAATTATTACTAAAACTCATAGTAATTGGGAATAGAAATTAATATACCCATGATCACACTATATGTGCAGCTTCGTTGGTCATTGCTTAAGACTACTGAAATTGCTCATATTCTAGTTAATAATTAGTTGTCATGGAGAAAAATAACTCCGCAGTGTTTTCTGTATCATATTTACATTTATTGAACGTTTATTTTTATTTTCATTTGAAATCGGGTGTTCGAACTATCTTGCGCACCTCATGTAGCAATACTATAAAGTAATCTACCTCTCTGAATCTTATCATACTAATTCAAGTAAATTTGCTCGCATAGTGTCATATGTGGCCTTTTTTTGACCCTGTGAAAAGTTAGTACAGTTCTTCACCATTTTGAATTGCATGTAATCAGATGTGGGTCTTAGCCAATATGGTCGTACCCCTTAGCTTTCGAAGAAGAGATCTCGGTTTCAAGACTATATAATGACATCGAACCTCATTTAGTTATTAATCCATTAATTTTCCTCTAACCTCCACTAATGTATAGTACAATTTAGAAAGAAAAAAAAGAGTTGCATGTAATCATCTTGAATGTAAACCACCGTTCGATTTTCAGGTGGGGTAGTTCAAGAAACAAAAACCAAGTCACGGGTTGTTGGCTAACGGAGGTGGTTGACAGTTGAGGGATATTTATCGATAAGACGGGTTAAAAAAGGAAAAACAGTCAAGTGATGTTCATATAAACTAGTCTGGACTAGAGTAATCATGGGCTGGTATGATATAGTTTTACTTTATGAGCCCGTCACGATTGTCTCGTTGATGACCTTCTCGGCGAGTCGCTTTGAGTTGAACGTGCCCATTAATGTATGACTTGTGACGGGCTCACAATGCAATTTTATATTCTGTAGTTGTAAGACCAATGCAGAGAGAGGTCACCTCCAATAAAATCATATTCTACTAAAATTTGTACTCTGCTTAATGTATTTGGGTTTTTTCCATTCACATAAGTAGTTTTTTAGTTTTTTGTTACCCGGACATAAGACAATTACTAATTCTTGAGAATCATCTTATACCAATGTCCGTTTAGAGCATATCCAATGCATCTCCATAACTCCATTTTGGAGAATCAAGGTACTCCAACCCAATTCCATTTAAGGTCTCTCAAATGGAGACTCAATTTTTTTTTTTTTTTTTTGGATAAGTTATTTTTCATTGAGACACAAAACAGACAAACAAACAAGACCGAGGGTATACCCTTGTAGTCCAAAACACAGCTAGTTACTAACTACTAGATAGAAGAGAAAAAATATCAGAGATAGGCCACCAAAGACACAACAAATCGAAAATGGAAATCGAAATTCTCCAAGCATAGCAAAGCAGACGATTCTCTGAGCATAGCAAAGCAGACGATTCTCATCAGATTTTGTTATCCTTCTCTAGGAGATAAAATAGATTCGCAGATCTGATGTAATCCTGAAGACTCAATTTTGTTCTTCAAGAATGTCAAAAGAGCCATCACCACCTCTCAATATTTCCCAAAATCACCATTTTATCGGGATTGAGGATCTTGTAGTGTGAAGCCGCACTACAAAGTTGTAGTACATCATCCAAGCCGTTGATCGCTCAATCAGTGATCTTGATTTCATCTCGGCACTTACATGGTCCGAGTCATCCATTGTCGAGATAAAATCCGAATGTTGATTACCGAAATCAACGGCTCGGATACCGCACTACAGAATCCTCAGATCCCATTTTATCCTCTTTTATCTTTCGATATCATATTTTAATGCCAACTTCTCCCTACTTTTTGTCAAACTTTAGTAAAACATGCATAACTTCAAATTATAGATCCGATTCTTAATCGATGGTACCATTGAGAAGATATAAACAATACCTGTAAAATTTTAAGAAGGAGAATTGAGCACAAAATTGTGGAGGCAAATTTAGCGATAAATATTGTGAATGTGGATATGCGTTGAGATGTGAATAAGTAAAATTCTCCAAAATTAATAATTAAATAGTAAATATTATTTTGAGTCTCTAAAATAGAATAGAATTGCGGCGAGTGACACCTCATGAAATACCACATAAAGTACTTCATATTCAGATTAATTGTGATTACCACACCCAATTGTTGTGTGGAACCCACACTTCATTGCTCAAAATAGAAATACAGTGAGAGATGGGCCTTAGCGGGCCGAACGATACAATCTTCTTCATGACCACAATTAAAGGGCCTAACAGCCTCTCCAACCCAACAGAATTATCGAAGGAATTGCCCATAAATATAAACCCTAAAAACTGCACATGTGAGATGCACTTACTGTACATATCTCAGAGACGATCTCTCTCTCTCTCTCTCTCAAGCTTTGAAATGTTCAGAAGGAGATTCCTGTCGTTTCCCCTGGTCATTGGGGCGGTCATGTAAGCTTCTCTTGTTTCCTTTAATTCTCTGCCATTTCTCTTTGTTTAGGCTTAATTTGTCTTCTCGTTCTTTAGTCTACTCAATTATGATAACTGATTCCAATTAAAAGTATGTATCTATCAATTTGGTCTTAAGTATTACGATATGGTTCTAATTCGCATGAATTATAGTTGAGGAATTTTGATGTTGGGATTGGTCTCAAATTAGTCTAGTTATGCTTAAGCTGGTCCGGGCTCCTGACTTATCAAAAAAGATGTTCATTTATTTCAAACAATGCTCTGAAATACCGAGGCCGGTTAGATTGTCCCTAATTATCTGGTGCAAAGCATCAGACCCAACTCGAGTAGAATCTGCAAGGTACTGTGTAGGTACACGGGTTATAGCATTTCTGGATGCTTCTGAATTAAATCCAAGAGGGGAATTCGCTTTGCATGTAGCATCCAGAAATCCTACAACCCGTGTATTTACACAGAACCCAGGGGAAATGTGTGTGTGTGTGTTGCGGATCGTGTTTTGGACGGCCCGAATGTGTTTTGATTTTTTACCGGTAAAAAGAAATCAAAATTAAATTAAATTGCCGAACGCATCCGCGCCGTCCAAAACACAATCGGATGGCTGAGGGGTGCACAACACCGCGCACAGGGTGCTGTGTAAATACACGGGTTGTAGGATTTCTGGATGCTTCTCAATTAAATCCAAGAGGGGAATTCGTTTTGCATATACGTAACTATTCGTGCGTGAAATGATCAAGAGGAAGGATATTGTAGGCCATTCAAGCATCGGATCCATTGGGACTTCTCTTGTTCTTCATAATTTTTGAGTGCTTAATAATGTGAAACTTGAAGTCGTATAATTGGATTTTGCTATTCTAAATTTTAGGCTCTTGAATCATGTTGTCTTTCTATTTCCTTATAGCTTGCTTTTAGCCTTGACCGTTACATTGCATCATTGGTGGTACAGCCTAAACTCTGAATTTATCCTCTCTACTGAATACAGTCCAAAGTCACGTCAACAGACATAGTTTCCTTACCAACTTTAGTTAGAAATCTCTACTGGTAGTAACCAAAGAGCATTAACTATGAACTGCTTATTTTAAGCGAAAAGTGGAAGCAAAAATTTTGCCTTTCTACTGAATCCTTTCTACTGAATTGTACTCCCTCTGTCCCAAATTTCTTGTCCACTTTCACTATTCACACACCTCAAAAAATTGTTTATTTTTTCCAATGTATAATGTTATATATATGCAATATGCATCTTGTTTGATAATTCTCGATTAGTTCTATAAAACGGAGTTTTCAAAATCATAAAAGACGTAGATCGAAAGATATGAACAAATTGAAAAATGGCAAGCATGCCGAGAAATGGACGAGAAATTTGGGACGGAGGGAGTAGGTTTAACAATGAGAGAGACTCGTAGGAAAAACACTATGACGTTAATGTAACTTTAAATGCTAGCTTATCATGATGTTTGAAATTGAAGAAGTCATGTTTTTTTCTCGAAACCTCATGATGGCTTATAAGCGCAACTGTTGCATGGTATTGGGATCATGGAATCAACAACAGGATAAGTAGTGCAGATCTTGTTACTTGCCAGTTGCTATGTTAGAGCAAGTCGGCACATTGCCATTTAGGGTGCCAAAGCCATAATTTGACAATTTTTAAAGCAAAATTCAAGTATCAATGCCATCGCCAAAGTTGGCACCCAAGATGACTATTGTCATTTCTCCCACATCAAGACTATTGTAGCAAGCCAAAAAATGACTTCGTCAAAGTCATTTTGGCACCAACGAGGGGACCAATGTTAGGGAGGGGTTGGCAGTGTTTCTATATAGAAACAATTTTGGATGGAGCTTCTTATGCAATCTACAGAAAACCACTGCTAGTTTTTTTATTCTGAACACTGTTTGAACTGATTATTGGTGGTATTCTTTTGCTTGGAACATCTTTTGACTTCGTGGTTTTCCAGAATTGGAGTTGTTTCTGGAAAATCGATATTTGGGCCGCCCCTTGATGAATACTGGAAAAAGAAGCTTCAAGAAGAGGCAGCAACAAAGGAGAATGACACAAGTTCCACATAAAAAATAAGAGTTGATCGAATAAATTTCCACATAAAAACAGAGTTGTACAAATAAATTTGTCGAAATGGAGGGTTCTTTCAGACGTGGGAAAGTAAGTGGATCATCCATGCATTTTCTTTGTTCTCCATTGAGGATTTGTTGTAATAGTGTGTTGGTTTGTGTTTTTCGTTGGCTATAGGTGAAAGTGGAAAGTAAAGTTCGAAGCCAAGGCACACTGGTGCAGCTGGGGCTTTAGCTACATCAGTCCAAGATGAACCCGAAAATTTGATTCCTTAAAAGGTTTAGATGTTTTATTATTTTGTTTTAATTTACACGTAGAATGGAGCAACTTCCATAGGCACACTATCAGATATTTGTAATATCATCAAGATTTTCTGTCCAGGAGTAGAGACCTTTTTGTTTGCTATTTTTGGCTTTAGGAAAATGAAAAATTCCGTGGCTTGTACCTTTATCCTCTGAGATTGTAATGCTTGTTCAATGGTTTAACCATTTGCAAGAAGATTACAACTTGCTAACTTGAGCTGAGAAATGAAATAACATTGTCCATCATCTTTAATTTTCTAATAAGGTTGTACTTACCAATATAAATTACCCCTATTAATATTTCCATATCACGCAATGAGCTTTAGTTGTTTATAAGGTTGTACTTACCAAAATAAATTACCCCTATTAATATTTCCATATCACGCAATGAGCTTTAGTTGTTTATGCAACCCTTTACAGCCAACCAAAGCAGCAAAATATTTACGAAATGAATAACCATACGAGGTAGTTTATTCCCCTGATACTGATACCAATTTGACACAACCAGATTACTTATTGGATTCAGGTGCTTAACCTTGTTCAATGATCTAGGATACAATTACATTACATATTGGGTTCTGGAGCTAAACCTTTGTCTATGATCTAGGACATAATTGGACTGCATAAACCAAGTAACCAACAAGCTGACTATCTTACCTTGAACCACGACCCGCAAACGTTTTAATTGCCATCTCTTATTAAAGCCGTTGGATTAGATCCAACGGCTTAGGAAAAAAGTTCGGATTTTGCAAAAAAGGGGGATACCTGATGTAAGATAGTAGTATCATATGCCCTATGGATACTTGTCTTAAATTAGTATGGATCTTTCTGGGCAAGGTCAAAACAAGTATCTTGTGGCTGCACGGAATGTGCAATACTTACCTTCGACATGGTGCATGTTTAATCCCAAATGCCAAGGATTTGAACAAACTTGCAAATAATATGAACTATGCTTGTTCATTCTCATATTGCACTTTCTTAGAAGTTTAATTCCTGTGATTTATTTCTTAAGACAACCTGTTTCTTGCTCTGCCCTTCATTTTTTTTGTTTTCTTCTTTTTTGGTTTGCTCAATGCTCATTCTTCATTGACTTATGTGTTGATAATTGCTTTTCTCAACTACTCGATCGTTGTGCTTCAACATGAATTTTTTGGCTGTGGTGTAAGATTTAGTAAATCTCTTGTTTTTGGACATTTCAGATGTGACAAAACGGCTACGGAAAGTCTAGTTAACAGTGTTAAAGGGTTGGGTAGAATAGGACACGTGTCGGCCCATGGGGGTGGGACACCAATGGGGGCAGCAAGGAGGGGCAGAAGATCCGAGACCTGTTGGATAGGGGAATTAAATTTTTCCGTTAGGCTAGCTAGTTCATTTATTATATAAGCAACAGATTAAATATATACCCCATCTCCAATTTGTTTGCTCATTACGGAAATTCTCTTATTTTATTGAGTCAAACTCTTACAGCAGAAAAGTGTGTAAATTTTCAAAAACACCCTTTAAGACAATCAATAACTTAAAGGCTTAACTACCAATATGGTCCCTATAAAATAGTCACTGTTTCATTTTCGTCCTTGTAAATTTTTTTTGCCTATTTTACCCTTATACCTTGTGACGAACTTCAATGTTACCCTTTCCGTTCACGAATGGATGGAAAGCTCATATGTGGCAAACGGGAGTCCTACCTGGACCTTTTTTTTTACTCAGTGGAGTCCCATCTGGACAACTCCTCTTCTCATATACCAAATCCACAACTATTTGTAATAATTTGCATAAATTCTTGTAATTAACTTGTTATAATTATAATTTTTCTATTTATGTAGATTAGGGAAATAGAAAGTACTAATAAATCAAGAGTAAATGTTAAATTTACTTTAACCATTCTCTCTCTCTCTCCCTCTCTCTCTCGGTAAACCACTGCATGGCACCGATTGAAGCTAAGATGCCGAAAGACCTTCGACTCAAATCAATCTTCAAATATTGGGACTCCCTCATCCAAAATCCCAACTTCATCTCCTTCCACCGCACCCAAGCCTGACCCAACAAATGAGTCCACTGCTGATCTGTGTTTCCTCCATTTTTTTAGTTTTTGTGTATGTTTTTCCTACATTTTTTTCCGTTTCTGTATCTATTCTTTAACAATCCGGTACATCCAAAAAAAAGAGCTCAGTACAACCAGAGTAGTCCGAGATCAACTGAAAAATTATCAGAACATAATTTGATAGACCGGTATTGGATCCACACCCTTGGGCGAAAATCACTCTCCGAGTACTACTTGCTTGAAAACACAAATCCTGAGACCCATGAATTCACACTTGACACAATAGAGGAAGAGAAAGGAAACCAACCAATTGAGTTTTCAAGAAACCAAAAGAAATCGTGGAGTTGACAGAGATCGGAGCTGTGTAACACTTTGCCTGCTCTTGAGCTTTGTTATTTCTTGAACAAGAACAAGAGGTTTCTTGATGACCAGCAGAAGTCGCTGGAATCGACAGAAGTCGCTGGAATCGACAGAAGTCGCTGGAATCGACAGAGATTGATGTGTGTTCGTGACTTTTTCGATTTGGGTATATGAGAAGAGAAGTTATCCAGATGGGACTCCACCGAGTAAATAAAAGGTCCTGCTGGGACTCCGTTTGCCACATATGAGTGTTCCGTCCATTGTGGATGGAAAGGGTAACATTGAAGTTGTCGCAAAATGCAAGGGCAAAATTAGAACAAAAATTACAAGGACGAAAATGAAATGGTGACTATTTTACAGGGACCATATAGGTAGTTAAGCCAAACTTGAATTTGTTGGGTCATAATTTTACAAGACTAAAGGAGTATTATTGGAACTTTGCCAGTTAGGCCTAGTTTTCAAAAAGATTTTATCAAAATAAAATAAAATTAACCCTTAATTTTATTAAATCTTGATAAAAGATAAAATTGTTTGAGAAACTCACCCTTAGTGGTTTTTAAAACAAGAAAATTATAAAAAAAATTGGGACTGCCCCAAAAGGAAACCTGATTAAACAAATCGGGATAGAAGAATATTAGATATATGGATGTATTTTGAGTCAAAATTCGGGGCTGTTCATGTGGCCCGCAGCCTGACCCGAATGGAACCCGACCCGACCGAAGTAGCAGAACCCTAGTATAAAAAAATTTTCCTTCCCGTGTAAAGTGCGGCGCCCTCTCCTCATTTCTCTCTCTCTCTCTAAAAATTCCGTACTTCGGATAAGATAAAAAATGGGAAGCGTATTGCCTGAAATCCGAAGTGCCCAACGGAAAGGGGTAATAGAGGAGCTGATAAAGGGCACGGCAGCCCAGCTGCAGATTCTGTTTGGAAAGCCCACTGGAGATCATGATGGGCCTGTGGTGAAACTGCTGACTTCTTTCACCGTCTCTCTTTCTCATGTATTGCTGAGTAGTAGTTCTCAAGACTGTGAGTGTGCAGTGAGTCAGATTCCAAACCAAGTCGGATTTCCGATCGGTGACCAGAGATCGGTGGATCCCGGCGAGAGTTGTAAGAGGCCGGCGGCAAAGGATTTGAGGGGTTGCTGCAAAAGAAGGTGTGTGATAGATTGTTTGTTGTACATGTTATCTCTGTTCAAAAAATATTATTGTTTGTTTCGTGACTGAGAATTTGAAAGATATATTTATACATTTGTGAAAAGAACTTCAATTTTCCTGCAAGCGACTAGCCAAAAGCAAATGTAGGTATAAATTTGAGTAAAGGCTTCATCAATGGCATAATTGTAAATTTGAGAGGGAGCAAATGGCATTGTAGATTTGAGAGGGAGCAAATGGCATTGAAAATTTGAGTAAAGATTTGATTCAAACCAAATTTGGTGAAATTTTTTAGGAAACTCAAATTTGGTAATGGGTTTGAGTAAGGAGTGGAGTGGTATTTTTGGTGATTTTTACTCAAATTTGAGGTTAAGTATAAATTTGAGTAAAAATTATCCAAAACTCTCCTCCTCTCCTTACGCAAACCTATACCAAATTTGATTTTTATTCAAATATTTCACCAAAACTGATGTGAACCAAATTTTTAACCAAATTTTCAAGGCTCTTTTGCTGCACTGCTATTTGCCCTTTTCCATTCAATGCTGTGAATTAAATCTCCACCGTACAATTTTATTAGGGGTTGGAAGGAGCCATACCAAATCAAGTTTTTACCCAAATTTTTATTCAAATATAAGTAAAAATTTATGTAAGGAGTGGAGATTAGGGTAGTAAAGTGGTTTACTAAGATATCTGAACTGCTTAACGGTTTAACAAGTACATAGTACACACCCAAGCGGTTTACGAGTCCTACTTATTCGATACTCGGGCTTGCTAGTGACTTTCTAGAGTCTAAACTACATGGTTTCCTTGCAAATAAAACACATGTGCTACATTTTTTTCTCTAGTAAAAGGCGAAAGAATATTTTGCTTTGCTACATTTTTTCTTAGCATGGCAAGTCTCCTTTGGAAGAACCTCCTCAGATGAAAACAAAAGTTGTATACATAGTTGTGTGTGTCTTTCTCTCTTTGTAGCATTATTTAGGTTTGGCAATGTCATGTGATACTCTCCACGAATAGAATAAATAGAATAAAAGATCGCCACCATATATGCTCAGTGCATTACTTCTTGTCTCCCAATCATCCAACAAAAGTGAATAATAACTGTCTATACTGGATGATTTATTCGCTACGTAAATGATGGAGAGTACCTACGTGATACTCTGGGAGCGCTGGATAATTACTTGTCACTAATGAATCACAAGCTGGAATCCAACTCATAAGAAAAAGCCTCTTCCGGATGAGGGTTGACTTAGCTTTTGGTTGTTTTGTTTGTTGTTGTTGCTTGCTATTCCCTCTGTTTTGTTTTTGACTGTTATGACTGTATTCTCAGGTTTGTTGATCAATGATATTTGTACCTCTTTAACCAAAAAAACAAACTCATAAGAAACAGGTTGGCTTAGGTTTTAAGCGCTAGTCTGTGTGAATAAAAATGCGAAATGTTTCACATTCTTTGCTTAAATAAAGCATTAATTTTAATTTTAATACCCCATGAGAACTGTATTTAAGTTCTTACATAAGTATACCTTTTTCCCAGATTGGTGTTCACCTACCTTAATTTTATTCCTTGCAGAAACACCTCAGAAATGAGAATGGAAGTCTCAGCCACAAATGAAGATGCCCATGCATGTAGGAAATATGGACAAAAGGAGATCCTGGAAGCCCAATTTCCTATGTATATCAATAGTACTATTACCAGTTCTCTTTTTAGTTAATTTATATAGGAGTAGTATATTTCAAGAAATGAACAATAGCCATAATATATCATGATTCTCATGTGAGCAGGAACGGAGCCATTAGCGGGGGAGTGACACGGGCCACCCCAGAATGCAAAAATGCTCTTCACAGGTTGCCGAGAAAGCAAAAATCCCAGTCAGCTATCGAATTGCATAAAGAAAGTCTAGTGGTAGGTCAGAGTCGGTTAGTATCCCAATGCCACACACGTCTTCTGGTTTCTTCCTTTAACAAATCTGAGTGTTCTGAATCTTTATAAAAAAGATTATATTGACTATTTTTTTGGTTAGTTAGTAGTAATTTTTCACCCTTGCTAATTTGTTTAATTTTGATTATTGATGTCTACATGTCTCTGTATTTTCCAACCAAGCTATTCTTTACCCTAGGCTTCAGGAAATGGGAGATGGATTTTCCTCTCAGACACTTCGCTTTTTCAGATTGAAAGAGAAATTTGGTTTAGAATCACTCTTAGACGATTTTCTGTATTTGAAAAAGCGTTGAGTCCCATTTTGATAGATCATTAAAATGTTTCTATTTTGAGTTCATGAATGTTTAACTAGGAAAATGTGTTTTTATTTTTTATTTTTTTATTATAGATGGTTAATGTACAACACTACATTTTTTTTACTTGTATTACATTTGTTTTTTGGTGTCACCTCCGGATTTTAATCTTGACTCGGTGCTGCATGTGGGAAGATTATGCATTCAAATGTTGAGAGAGTGACTAATTATAGAGTAATTAGTATTTTAATTTTCAGTCGCTCTTGGATTTTAATTTTAAACTCCCCCACATGTACTGAACCACTTACTTTGGCTACCATACATGCAGATCATATTCACTCAATAGCCCTTCGCAAAATCCATTATTGGAAGCTCGTCTCCTTAGTTCATCAAAGACAATCACAACTCAAGATTCAGATTTTTATGGTAAATTGCTTCCCCCCCGCCCCACCCCCCAAATCAGCCAAAAGTCTGAAATAACCCCATCCTTTTAATTAAATTTTATTTTTATTTCATTTCTTAATTCTTTTATCTTATTTATTTAACTATTTGTTTATCTCTTTTTATTTATATTTTTTCCTCCTTTATTTATTTAATATGCTTTATATCTTTTTTTTTTTTTATTTATGTAATATTATTTATTTAACTCATTTTTTATTTAATTTCTTAATTCTTTTATCTTATTTATTTAATATTCTTCATCTAATTTCTTTTCTTTATTT
>JAXBDA010008876.1:0-13759 GCA_036023075.1 Gaultheria prostrata
GAATCTCCAAACAGAGTAATTTTTTCCATCCAACTTGACAGCCAACACATCATTTTTATCGGAAGCCATTCGGAGTCTCAGATCAAAACCAGATGTAAATCAGACGAAGGAAACCCAGATACAAAACAAAACTGACCTGGAATGAAGAAACCACGCAGCAGGTATGTAATCGATCGAAACTGAAGCAAACCCTTTCCTGAGATCAAAACTCAAGATGAACGCAGACCTTCGATGCTAGCGGATGCGGAATCGTTACCGCTCTGATACCATGTAAAGCTTTATATCTATTGCGCAAGAGAAATAAACGCAAGAGAGATCACAGTGGGACAGAAGAGAACGTGAGAAACCCTTGCCTCTCTTTGTATTCTGTGTATATTGCAAAAGTCTGATTACAAAAGATTTATATCTAGGGTACAAAGATATAAAAGTCTTATAACATAAAAGCCCTATAAGAATATACGAAATACAACAATACCCCAAGACTATTTTCTACAGTAATGACATCGTGATCATAAACACTATACCAAACAACAATTGTTCTTAATTGGAGTTAGCAACATGGAAAGTATCATTTAACCAAGGGATTTTTACTAGAAAACAAGTAGCATCGAGGGGAATGGGGCAAAAGCCTATTAAAACAAAGAGTTGTTTTTATGGCTATCCAGCCTAAATGACTGGAGATCTTAAGAATTTAGGTTCAAGGGACAACATAATCAATTTGCGACTCTCGCCGGAATCACTGCAGAGATTAATTCTCCCCCCATTGTAATTATACAACAGTGATGCTTGCAATTTGTTTGCGATATGCTTTCATTTCTATCATCGTCGATTAAAATTGCATAAGTTTTGCAATTCCCATATGTGATTTTGGAAGAGCCTCGTGCGTGAAGCTACTTTTTCTTTGTAATCATGGATTTTGTTCATACTCTTATCTTTGATGCAGAAGTACTATGTTGATAAGACGTCAAACGAGAATTGCTTTGTGCTATTTGCAAGAGAACTCTCTATCACCCATGGTGGAAACACTGCTTATTGGCAGTGGACAACAGAAAAGGAATCAAGGTAAGAAAACAATAGTCTAGGAATATCTACAATTAGTGCAAGCCCTATTTAAAACCTAGCCACTCAAACCAATGACATCGGGAGTAATAGGGTCTACGGACCAATTATTCCGTTGTCCCGGGGCACCGCCACGTGATGTCCCAACAACCTTATCTACTATGCTCATATTATACCGAATTCGACAAGAATGTGTGAGTGATAAGAGTATTAGGATACTAAGTGGCTATGCACCAAAATCATAAAATAATTACTCCTAATCATGACATTACTACATTACGTCTAAAGATTACACTTAAGAACTAAAAAAGATTTTTTTTTTTTAATGAAAAATGTGAGAAAAGATCGAAAGAAAACTCAAATTTCATTTACTAAGGATGCGTGGTAACGTTTTGTTTTCTGTCTTTTGTTTATTTTTCTATTTTTTTTACGCTACCCATCGATGCCAAGTGCGCTAGCGAGAATAATTTCGCCCGGCCTGATTTTAAAATAGGACTGTTTCGAAATGAGGCCAAGCGAAATTATTCTCGCTGACGCACTTGGCAATTGGCATTGACGGTTGGCGTGAAAAACGTACGGCACTGACTGTTGGAGTATTACTCTTGGTTAGTACAAATATGATTTATGTGTTGGGAAACCGATTCCCAAGACCCAGTGATGACGCATACGGATTATACAACAAAAAAAAAATCAAAAACCCTACAAGGCAAAATTAGGGTTTATCTTTTCTCCGTAGACACAAACGCAGGGTGGATTGGTTCTTTTTGATTGAATCTGATTACTGCGCTCGGTAAACTCCGCTCGATCGTACCTTACGATCTTCTGTCATATTCCTATAAATCTCGATTCTTGTATCCGATTGTGGACTCCAACGAGATCTATTTATTCTCCCTCTCAAAACCCACTTTTTGTTCTCCCAAAAATGCGTGAGACCTAGAGAACAAGACAGTATACATATAGGGCTAGGGCAGAGACCTCAAAAGAAATAAATCTGGGCTCCTTGTGTAAATAAAAAACTCTAATCCTACCAGATTGTTATTTCTTATTGCACAAATTATAATTTCCACCACTAAAGAATTATAATTGCACTCCCATCCTTATCTCAATTATACTTCGAGCTCTATGTTATTAAATATTTATTAATCTCCCCATGTTAAGATTACAGATACCCGTTGATTAAATTAAAGTACTGATAATTATATTTAATAAACATCTTATAAAATACCTTGAGACTTTCTACTTAACTTATTCGATATGTCAGATATAAATATCCAACTGTAGGGTTTGTAAATAACTGAAACTTATAAGCTTACTAAATGGGGTATCATCAATCCCTATCGGGACATGGATTCTATCAAAAATACACACACACACATGCAACAAGCTTCTAATAAGGGATCCTTTACTTTTCTACAGTGAGATACTCCCATATTCCGATTGAATTTTGATGATCCGAACCGTTTAATGTGTTTAGAACGTATTTTTAAGGATCCACCCGAGAAATCATAAAAAAAATGACCGGGAAGGGCTCATCCGAGCAGTTTTTCATGAAACTATATAGATGTGGTTTTTATGAAAATTTACTCGGATGAAGCCTTTAATAAAGTCAGGGATCCTATTTTGATAGTCCAGTTTGGTCTCCAATGCATTTTTTAAATTGTTAATATCTTTCAATCCACAATATTTTTAAGATTTTAAAATTTTGTATAATAGAACTAATTGAGATCCATATTGCACATAAAATTCATTATAGATTGAAAGATATGAACAATCAAAAAATTGCATTGGACATGGATCCCATCAGGGATCCCGCACTTTGCTCATCACCATTTAACTTCTCTAATCAAATTTTGCCAATGTGTTTAAAACTTGTGTTTTTAAGGGTCTACGCGAGGATTCATAAAAAAAAAAAATGACCGGGAATGGCTTGATCCGTGCGGTTTTCGAATTTTTTTTGTATATGTACAGTTTTATCAAAAATTGCTCGGACAAAACCCTCCCTGGTCATTTCTTTTATGAATTCTCGCGTGGACACTTAAAAATACGTTTTAAACAAATTGAACGGTTCATATCGTGAAAATATGATCTGAAAATGGGAGTCCCGCACTTTAGCACAGTGCGGGATCCCTGATGTGGTCCTGTGTGTGTGTATATAAAACTTCTAGTGAGGGATCCCCACACTTTGCTTAAAATGTGGGAGTCACCGAATTCTCAACTTTCCCGATTAAATTTCAACGATCCAAACCATTCAATGTGTTTAAAATGTATTTTTAAGGGTTCACGTGAGAAATCATAAAACAAAATGATTGGAAAGGGCTTCATCCGGGTAGTTTTTCATACAAAACGTAGATATATATATTTTATGAAAAATTGCTCGGATGAAGCCTTTCTCGGTCTTTTTTTTTATGATTTTTCACGTGGTCCCTTAAAAATACGTTTTAAACACATTTAACTGTTTGGATCATCGAAATTTGATCTGGTAGGTGAGTCCCACACTTTAGCAAAGTGTGTGATCCCCCATAGGAAGGGGACTATCTATACGATAAGGATTCAGTTAGGACCCCGGGATTTTAAAAATCGTCCACACCTCCCCTCTCCCGGCCAAATGGTCGGGATCCGAACCGTTGGATATGTTAAAAATGTGTTTTCAAGGGCCTACGCGAGGATTCGCCAAAAAAAAAGATCGGGAAAGGCTTCATCCGAGCAGTTTTCGATAAAACTGTAATATTTACAGTTTTCAGTCATGTTTTTTGGCGAATCCTCCCGTAAGTCCTTGAATTTGGCCAGCAAATGAAAAGTCCAGATTTTTTTAAAATCCGGGAGTCCGGACCTGATCCGGGTATATATATATAGGGGCCGGATCAAGGGACACATAAAAGAACACAATGTGTTTCAGAGTCCCACGCTAATAATCCGAGCTGTTCAACTTGTTTAAAACATGTTTTTAAGGATACCTGTAGAAAATGAACTCATTTGAATAACAGTAACTTGTCAATCCAAAAAATTCTGAGAACACCAGTTCCTGTCAAGTTTTTTGAAAAATTATTTGGATCAAGCACTTATCGATATTCGATTGAGCTGAATTTTTGCAGGATATCCTATTTTATCCATTTGAACAAAGTGAAGGGTTTGGATCATCACAATATGACCCGGAACAAAAGCGTGTGTTTTTTTATGTCCCCGGAACCAGCCCCATATATATACATATATATATATATAGAGAGTAAGCTTCCAGTCCGGACGTCCGGACTGGAATAAAATCCGGACCATTGTGTTTTCATCACTTTACGGACCAAATCTCGACGATCCGAGCCGTTTGATGTGTTCGAAACATGTTTTTTAGGTCCAACGCACGTTTTTCACAAAAACTGCTCCGATCAACCCCTTCCGAGTGTTTTTTTTTTTCACGAATCCACGCGGTGGACCTTAAAAACACGTTTTGAACACATCTAACGGCTCGGATCGTCGAGATTTGATCCAGAACCATGAGGTCCGGATTCCGGACGTCCGGAGGTGAAGTAAATTGTATATATATATAGGAAGAAGATCTTATAAGGGCTCCCTTACATAGCTTATGTAAGGAAATTTTCGTTCGAAATTGAATTTCGACAATACGAACCGTTAGATGCGTTTATAATGTGTTTTTAAGGTCCACCACGAGAATTCGTAAAAAAATAATACCCGGAAGGGCTTGATCCGAGCATTTTTGTATAAAAAATGTATATGAATGTTTTTATCAAAAAATGCTCGGATCAAGCCCTTCCGGGTGTATTTGTTTTACGAATCCTCGCGTTGGACCTTAAAAACATATTTTAAACACATCTAACGGTTTGGATCGTCGAAATTTGATCTCGAACAAAAAATCCCGCACTGTAGTAAATAAGGGATCCCTTACTGGATATTTATTGTGTGTATAAATATATATATAAGGGCTCTTTTACATACCTTATGTAAGGGATTTTTTCGTTCGAGATTGAATTTCGATGATCCGAGACTATCCGAACCGTTAGATGTGTTTAAAACATGTTTTTAAGGTCCACCGTTAGATGTGTTTAAAACATGTTTTTAAGGTCCACCGCGAAGATTTGTCAAAAACAAATACCCTGAAAGGCTTGATCCCAGCATTTTTCGATAAAAATATATATGTACGTTTTTATCAAAAAATGCTCGGATCAAGCCCTTCCGGGTATTTTTTTTGATGAATCCTCACGTTGGGACCTTAAAAACGCATTCTAAATACATCTAACGGTTCGGATCATTGAAATTCGATCCCGAACGAAAAATTCCGCACGTAGCCTATTTAAGGGAGCCCTTACTAGAAATGCCTCATGTATATTTATATATAATTGTATTTGTATATTATTAAATTGTATTTTGGAGTTATTTGTCGTCAATTTGTTTTCATTGGACAAACTCCTTTGACATCGAATGGGCCTACCCAACACCTTTTGTTCACACCATTGATTGTCACTTTTCAAATTCATACTAGATTAAGATTAAGGCTAAATTTCTATTATGGTATTCTTGGTATTTTTGATATTTTCTTCCGAGTCCCATATCCTCGTCCCCACTCTCTCTGCTTCTTCTTCTCTCACTCAGAACAACCTTCACGTTGCTCGTGTTCTCCTCTCATCTCGCTCCTCTCCTTCTCGCACTCGCTCACTCACTCTTTCGCTCTCTCTCACACACACACACACACACACACTCTCTCTCTCTCTCTCTCTCTCTCTTGGAGAACAACCCCATGCACTGGGTGTTCTACCTCCTCTTCTTCTTTTGGAATCTATCCTTTATAATTCCTCCTCTGTCTAGACATTTGAGGTCTCCTCACACTCTTCTCTGCATCAGATCTCTTACAAGGATGGTTCAGAACACTCCATACCGGGCCACATCTTCACCTCCTCCATCTCGGTTTGGTCTTATGGGATCAAGCCATCTCGTGCTTCTTCTCTCCTCTCGGCTACTATTTGGCTCCGGCTCCAACATATCCTGCTCGTCATCGCCCCTCAAGAAGACACGTGGTTGTGTCTCCACTATGTTTGGAACCCATGCACCATCTTCCTTCCGCGTGTGACGCCACCTCAGGCATCCTCTATATAACAAACTATGCTGATCCGTGATCGTCTTTGGACGATGATTCTAACGATGTCAAGAAAAACAATTTTGGAACCCGTTTTTTAATTGATCCATTATTTTTTTTCACAAACCGTATAAAGGCTATTTTGTTTCGCTCGAAAGTAGTTAAAAATAGTGCTCACCCATGGATTTTATTATAGCAAGTTTTATGGGAAGGGAGAAAACTCATTAATGGCGAGACCAAAGTCCAACCCGAGCTAAACAATTAATTGGGTGTCGCTTACACCCAGAGGCTTCGCAAAGTGCTCACAGACTGATTAGAAATATATAATTTTCGCTCTCTTGATTTAAAGATGGGCATGGCCCGAAAAACATAGCCGGGATGTCAAGAGCCGAGATTCTTAACAATACATACATAAATGCAGAAGACAGAGAAAAAGTGAGTTGTAGTCTCCCGGTTCGAAACCCGGGTTGGGAAAAATTAGGCAGAGCTTCCGCTTCAGATGTAAGATCGCTCGGATTACCTGTGGAAATCCGTTTGTGTAGCCTCCAGCGGGAAATGGAAGATTTGACTATGTCAGTCGGGATTTCGCTGGCAGAAATTGGGAAGAGCTTCCGCAATCTTTTAGATTCAGGGATTTCTTTTGAGAGAAATCTGGCAACGCTTCCGCAGGTTATTAGATTCCGAGATTTCTTTTGAGAGAAATCTGATAGGGCTTCCGTTGGGTTTCGATGAAATCAAGCTTGGGTCGGGTAGAGTAGAGCTCACCCACACTTATCGTCTTGGTATTTCTCGGGATTGGGTAGAGAAGTCAGAGCACCACAAAGAGTCAAAACTATGGGAGGTATGAGAGGTGTGGGAAAAGATGTCTCTTAAAGGTGTAGAAATGGGGCCTTTTTATAGGCAAAATTTGGGAGATACCCCGTATAAGGAGTGCCCTAGGGGTGCCATATGGCAGCCCCCTATTGGCTGCCTCGAAATAGGCGCCCCACTGTTTTGCTTCGCTCCGCGCGAAGAGTCTTGGTCCGGCCGTTCTCGGGCAGCATAGTTAGATCCAAATATTGAGAAAAACAATCATCCAGTGCACGGTTGATTTGTAACGCTGCAAGCAATCCGGTGATTAATCGAAGCCCAAAAATTGATAATGGTATGAATGGATTTCTAAACGGTCGGATATCAAAAATTGGTCTGAGGACCCACGATAATGATACTGGCTGTTTCGGTAAGCACAGTGTCCCTGAAAATAACCAACAAGCTCAAATCGCACGAAACTTGACATCATAGTTTGGTATGATATGGGGTAGCACAGACAAAAACTAGGGTTTCTGACCCTCATCGTCTGATTTTAACCAGTTCCGGCGTAGGCCGATTGATTGTTCAACATCTTCCGATTCTGACGCAAGATTTGCCGTTATGATGACCCTGGTATGTCATGGTACCTTCTCCTGTATGACGTTTGACACACAAACGGTGGTCTCAGAGTACCTATTGTTAAACAAGGGCATTAACAGAATCTGTTATGAGAGGTGTTAAGTTCTGTTAAGTAGTTCTGTTAAGTACAGTTTCCTCTTGGTAATTATGTTATGTTTCAGTTAGGTTGACGACAGACGAGCAAGACATAGACAGGGTATGCCGTAAACTTGTGGGAGAACAAACATGACTCATACTGCATATGCCGACGAAAGACATCTAGCGAAGAGCGGGCACGACTTGGACATGGTATGTTCATAAACTGGGGTGTAACAATGCTAGCCTACAAAAAAGAGAGGGGCATGATCTGGATAGAGTATGTCTTAAATTGATGCGTAACGACGCTAGCCCACGAAAGACCTGTGGCGATGAACACAAGCACAACTTGAACAGGGTATGCCCTAAATTGGTGTATGAGTCATGACAATGCTAGCCTATGAAAGACGTGGGGACAAACAAGAATGACTAGCGAAGAGCGGGCATGACTTGGACATGGTATGTTCATAAACTGGGGTGTAACAATGCTAGCCTACAAAAAAGAGAGGGGCATGATCTGGATAGACTATGTCTTAAATTGATGCGTAACGACACTAGCCCACGAAAGACCTGTGGCGATGAACACGAGCACAACTTGAACAGGGTATGCCCTAAATTGGTGTATGAGTCATATGACAATGCTAGCCTATGAAAGACGTGGGGACAAACAAGTATGACTTGGATAGGGTATGCCCCTAAACTGATGCGTATTGACACTGGCCTGCGAAAGACGTGTGGCGACAAACAGGCATGATCCGGACAAGGTATGTCCTAAACTGGTGTCAAACGACGCTAGCCTATAAGGTATGCCCTAAACTGGTCCGACTTTGGATTGACTTGGACAGAGTCTCCCAAGGGAATGCATGTTAGTAATATAAATGAGGGCGCTCAAACAACGGGGCTACTGCAACCATGATTTGTTGCAGGTAGAGATGCACGTTTGCTGTCTGAGGACGACATAGAGAATGTGCTACCCCATGCTTTATGATATTTTCTATGCATGAGACGTTCCTTTCTGTAATGTTAGCTTTGGGCGACACAGACATGTTTCCTATGAGAGACGACTGAACTCATGTATCAGCTATGGTATGTGCATGCATATGCGCATGGCTCTAGTTACTAGGACTCTCGCCTATGATGATGATGTTATGAATGGACAATTGATATCAAAGTGGTAAATATCGATGTATTTCCTTTTGTGCTTCTTGTGATTATAAGTACAGAGGTATGGTCGACTCAGTTTCTACGTCTACCGTGATTGTGGCTGATGCAATCCTATTTTCATCCTGATGGCAGTTTCAAGGTTCCCGATCCTATACCCCTCGGGTACGTGTACCGCCTCACCGGGAGCATGTACAAATACTGTCTTTTGTAATTGGATCGAGCGGATGATGATTTAGCAGCGGCAATACGGGGGCCAATGCCTTGTCCACTGGGCTGAAATGGGTTTGAAGTTGTATGAAAAGAATGGAGGTAGACAAGAGAGGGTATATGGTTTGGAAAGGAAAGGAAAGGAAAATGGCCAAGTTTGGTAATTTCCAATTACGTGTGTTAGTCGAGAAATACATGAGCTAACATTCTAGTTAGTCCCAGTTGTTGCGCTCAGTATTTTGACGCTTGGCAATTTTGAGAGATGGGGTTGTTTTCCATCTGTGGATATCGATACTCGTGTTTAATCACTTGCGGTGGATAGGAAGAGGTTTGTGTTTTATGAAAATACTCAGAGTTGCCACAAGGCATAGAGTTCAGGTGTGCCAGGTCACACCTTGAATTTTGGTTGTTTTAAGTAATTTAGAACTGACTTAAGATTTTTTGTCTATGAATTCAAACAAGAAAGGGTTTGGAAATTTACTATTACGAGTGGAGAAGATGTTAGACACCTCACAATTCCCTATCGGTACTCGATTTCTTGGTTAAAACACTTTTAAGAAAAATTTATCAAGTTTGGTCGAGGCGAGGGTTTGTTCATTTATTAACCACCAAAGCTTCCTGTGGGATTTTCTACTTGCTAGAGGACTGCCTACGTGTTTCATATTGCCACAAAAAAGTCTGGTCATCCATAGTCTGCAAGGATGAGTTTTTATGAAATCTTGTTCACGAGTTTTCGAAAAGTGTTGATTGACCTTTTTCAAAAGAAAAGTGATCGAGCCTAGTCATGGATACCTTCGTATTTCCAGTCTGGAAGAATGAGGTCAAATGTTGTTCAAACTTACCGCGGAAGAAAAGGTTTCCTTCAAGCGTTCGTAAATTGTGAAAGCGAGTCACAAATTTTGAAAATGGTCCACTCGGGGAAGTTTCCTGCTTGGGTACTTTCGTAAAGTTTAGTAAGAGTGACGATCGAGTATATGTAAAGACTGCCTACATACATTTGGGTGAAGGAGGATCAGGTTGGACGTAGTTCCCGACTAATGTCCTTTTGAAAAAAAAATGGATATTTTGGTATAAAAAAAAAAAAAGAGCAGTTTTTGAAGGCGAAGGTATTTTGGTAAAAATGGCCCTAACCTTACCTCTCGAGTACATAATGAATCTCTCTCTCTTTGGATTTTTGGGTTTTTAAACCAAGTGGTGACTCCTAATAGATAAAGTGCGCCGCAACTGGCATTTCTTATATATAGATATGCCGCAATGGGTGTCATGAGCTCGCGTATTGATCATCCTTCGTGAGAATCTCCACCGCAACTAGCATGTATCCACAGTGTGGGTCGTAGATGTACTCAACAAAGTTGGGGAACAACGTGAAGAATCTCTGTTTCTATTCTTGATTGTTCTTGCAATTATGTGTTTGTTGGTTTGGCTAATTTTCTTGAAGGCGGTAAAAATGCAACAAATTAAGTTAAGGGTTATTTACCGGGACACCACCTGTAAGTTCACGTTTTTCACCGGACACCCCCTACAAGAATTTTACCTACCATGAACCCCCTATAACTTTCAAAATTTTACCTCAAGACCCCTTCTATTAGTCTTGCGTCTCAAAACTCAAAGTTCGGGGGTCATGTTTTGATGATTCAAACCATTCAAGTTATTTAAAACATGTTTCTAAGAGTACTCCCAAGAAATCCAAACAAATATGTATTTATGAAAAAATCTTTGGATCAAGCACTTCCTGGTCATGCTTTGAGCTAATTTCTTGCGAGTACCCTTAAAACATGTTTTAAACAATTTGAATAGTTTGGATCATCAAAACATGACTCCAAACTTTGAGTTTTGAGACGGAAGACTAACAAAAGGGGTCTTAGGGGTAAAATTTTGGAAGTTAGAGGGGATTTGTGATAGGTAAATTTTTTATAGGGGGTGTCCGGTGAAAAATGTGAACTTACAAAGATGTCCCGTTAAATAACCCTTAAGTTAAACATTCTTATAGTTTTGTTTCCTTTCTTTCTAGCCGAATGGGGCCTACGTTTTTTCTCCGGTGAGCCGTACTCATCCCAATCATGCATGAGGAATGTACGAAACTCGACACAATCTTTCTAAGAAAATAAAAAAATGCGGAGTAGATGCGCACAATAAAAAATATAACTCACCAGAAGTACCTAAACTCAAGAGCTTTGCAACCGAGTACTAATTTGTCGTACCAATATACTCCCTCCGTCCCAATTTGTTGGGCCTGTTTCCTTTTTTGGAAAACTCAAAAAATTCTCGATATGTTTTAGTTTATAATAGTAATATTTTTTATATTCAATATGGATCTTGTTTGATAGATCTCAATTAATTTTGTTAAACAAAGATTTCGAAATCATAAAAAATATTATAGATTATGAGATATAGACAAATTTTTGAGACGTCTAAAAAGGTAAATAAGCCCAACAAATTGGGACGGAGAGAGTATTAACCACATGGCATACCAATCTTTCATTTTCAAACATTAATAATTTAACATTCTCTCTCATGACCTGTTTATAGTGGGGAAGACATCGAAGTGGCTGAGCTAAGGGATGTATGTTGGTTAGACATCAGAGGCACTATCGAAACAATTAATCTCTCACCAGGAAGGTTGTACGAAATTGTATTTACCGTGAAAATGGTTAAACACTCCAAATTCAGTGTTGATCTTATCATCAGACCCCGACACACGAAAGCCTTGAAAGCGGCGCCCTTGAAGCGCAATGAAAGTTTGAAAGGAAAGCCATTGGGAGATTGGTTTGAGATCCCGGTAGGTGAGTTCAAGATGATACCAGAGTATGTTGGAAACATGGAATTTTGCTTGGAGCAACATGATGGGGAATGGAAGAGGGGACTAGTCGTGAAATGTGCCATTATTCGACCTAAGAAAGAAGTAACAAGGTGAAATTTGAGATGCTATTGGGCTTTTATAGAAAGAGACGGATGTCAAATGTCTGCTGTGGATTGTTTGTCTGAGAGATAATATGTAATTGAATGTGGATAATCGTGGGTTTACTTGTTTGTAAGAAGTTTCTACGATGCAGCAGTAACTTTTTGGTGAGTTTTTTTGTATAACTTATTACTCCCTCCGTCCCATTTTGTTTGTCAATTTTTAATAATTGTGTCAGTTTTTGATTGTTTATATCTTTTAATATTGATCTCCAAATATATGCAATATGGATATTGTTTGATAGTACACGATGAATTCTATTATATAGTTTTTAAAACGGTGAAATATATTATAGATTGAAAGATATAAGCAATTTAAGATGTAGCAGAAAATGGAATAATTGACAAATAAATTGGGACGGAGGGAGTAGCTTATAGTGTAGACTTGTATAGTACAAAGTTAAAAGTACAACTAATAGTATCTTAATTATCTTTGCCTTGGAATAGAACTTTGAAAATGAAACATGCATGTTTTTAGAAATTAAGAAGAATGTTTGCCTTGGAGAGTGTAGTGGGCCAAATCCAACTGGCGCCGCTGGTAGGCCGAATCCAACCAGGCAGGGAGCAAGTTACGGGCCGATACAGAAATTATGCACAGCACACGCCCAGCTCCACTTCGGTTATGAAAAAGCATGCGTAAGGTAAATATTCGGGCAATGAACGCCCATCCCTCTCTCTCTCTCTCTCTCTCTCTCTACCCATCCCACATGGGCACAATCTCTCTTCTCAACTCCTCAAACCGTATGAAAGTGCCTCAATCCTAGGGTATCCCATGAAAGTGTCTAAACCTAAATCCTATGGTACCTTATGAAAGTGTCTAAACTACTAAAACTATATAATAGGAAAGTGCGCCCTAAACATAAACGTTATGGTATCCTATGAAAGTGCCTAAACCTAAACTCTAGGGTACTCTAATAAAAGTGTCTAAACTCTCAAAATCATATGAAAGTGCCTAAACTTCTGAAACTCTATGAAACGATATGATACCCTAAGGCTCAGTTTGGATGACAGTAATCTCGAGGGGGAATGGGAATGTGATGGCTTCTATTCATGATTTTCTCGTTTGGATTAGACAGGAACAAGAATGTGATGCCAGACTTTTCTAATTCTGACATTTGACAGAGATAGGAATAGGAATGTGATTCCTGATGACATATTTAACCAGGAATCACATTCCTCGACTGAGTGGGAATCTGATCCCTCCCTTATCCCATGGGAATCTCAGATTCCTGACTCATTCATTAAGAAAATGAAATGTTAATTTTAATAAATTTCCAAAATAATTGTTTCCCGTATTCCAGTCATCCAAACACAGCCTAAGTGCTTAAACCCCAAAAAAAATGACTTACCTTAATGGTAATTTAAAAAAATAATCAACGTTAGTAGTAATTTGATGCCTCTTTATAAGGGTGAGCAAAAAATTCGTCAAATCGTGAATCCAGTCCAAACCGATCCAAACCGATTGGTTTGGGTTGGTTTTTTAGTAACGTGGTTTGGTCCTGGTTTAAAAAAATTAGAATCCGTATTCAATGGTTTGGTTTGTGAATTTACGTTCATGGTTCTGGTCCCAATCCGATCCGAAACGTGTATATTATATATAAATGTATTTATATATGTAAGCCATAATTAACTAACTTTCTAATTTAATTTATTTATTATTCCTTTCTCTGTGCAAGATTTTATTTTGCCTAAGATTCATAACTTATTCCCTTAATTCCAATACACCAGTAGTGGTTTAGTCATAGCCAATAAATTTGCTAATGAAATTCTCCATTCCAATTTTGATTC
>JAXBDA010008877.1:0-13759 GCA_036023075.1 Gaultheria prostrata
GTATTTAAATCTCCTTTTGAGAGAATGTAACATTTTGGAGAAACAATTTATATGGGATACGGGTACCAAAATTAGAATTATCGTTTATTATCAATGTAGCATTGTGAGATGACTTTTGGACTAATTTTATGAGTTTATTGAGCTATTTTATGGAGAAAAATGTTTATCTATTTATGTTGAAAATCGAGGGCGTGACAAGTACAAACTATGCTGATCTCAATTACTATGTAAAATTCGAATCAGGGTGCTTGTAATGAGGGGGCTCACTACAAGGGGTAGTGAGTCTTATCCGGCCGTCCATCTCGGCACTAACGGCTCGAATTTAATTTGAGCTCCAAATGATTCGGGGCGACCATTATTTAGATTCAAATCTGAGCGTTCATTGTCGAGATGGACTGTCAGGTGCTTGTATTGGTAATTTCATTTTTTATTTTTACTTTCTTTATCTAAATCTAAAGCTCTAACTAGACTCCTTTTTATTCTCTATATTTTTACAAATTTTACCTAATTGCGCTCCCCATATTTTTTTTTTTGGCATTAGAGGTAATAAAGGTCTAAAAAAACTGTTAGCATGAAATTTTTTTGGATAACTTTTATAGACCAAAAACTAGACTCCTTTTTTTTTTTTATGTGTGCATAATGCAAATGCAAGGATCTCAACAATAATGGATAGTTTTTTTTTTCAATGGGATCCCATTGAGAACCTTGCATTTGCATTGTGAACGCAAAAAATAATGTATTATGAGTTTTTTTGAAAAAATTAGACTACTTTTTTTTTCTCAATGGGATCCTTGAATTTGTGTAAGAGAACAATTCAAAAAAATTCATGCCAATAGTTTTTTTTTATGTGAAATGCTTGTTTCTCCTAAAAGGATGTTCATCTTTAGTTTAGACCATTATTACCTCAAATGCCAAAAAAAAAAAAAAAAGAGAGCGCGGTTGGGTAAAATATGTAAAAGAAAAAGAAAAAAAGGGGTCTAGTTAGAGCTTTAGATTTAGAGAAAGAAAAAAAAAAAACCTAAAAAAAGTAAAACTTTGCATTGAAAATTTGAAATTTTATTGGGATAAAGTCACCAATAAGTAGAAAATGGACTTGCAAATTTACCATATTCATTTAATTAAGAATGTATTTTATGATGTTTCGTACAATTTTTGAGGAAAATTTTGACTTACACATTGAAAAATTTAAATTATGTAACATCATAATTAAAATTCGCATTGAAAAAAATAAGATTTTATTTTTACATAATTTCACATTCAATATGGATCTCATTTTATAGATCTCTTTAAGTAGATTTTAAATATATAAATTTCATAAAAAATGAATATATAATATAATAGTTATAAACATTTTAATATTTAAATATATATATATATATATATATATAGAGAGAGAGAGAGAGAGAGAGAGAGAGAGAGGGGAGGTATGTAACATTTATTTTCAAAAGTAAGGGAGGTCAGTAGAATTTCATAAACCTTAGGGGAGGTCCCTGTAATTGTTAGAAACCTCAGGGGAGGTAAGTGAAATTTACCCTATTGGACACTCCTCCTAAATAGGAGTATTTGTAACTACGTCAGCACTGACTTATGTGTAATCTCTCTAGTGATTTATGTGTAATTTCTAAAATAAATTTAAATATATCCTCCCCTCTTGGACACTCCTCCTACATCGTTCATATCAACCACACCTCTTACCAACCAACCAGTGTCACACACTTCTCTCAACACTCACCGCTGACGATTCACCATTTCTCTGCTTCTCTCTCCAGGATCGCCTAGGAGGATTGCAGAGGAGAGGTTTTGGGTCATTGACAATGGCAGGGAGTGGATTATTTGCAGAGATTACTGATGGGGATGTGTTCAAGTACTACGCAGATGGGGAGTGGAAGAAATCTTCATCTGGGAAGTCTGTGGCTATTGTTAATCCAACTACAAGAAAGACCCAGTACAAGGTTCAAGGTAATAATCATCAATTTACATGCTTACTATGTTAACCCCTTGGTTTCCTTGCCAGCAAACTCAACTCTCGGGGCTACTGGGTTATGTATGTTCGTTACCTCCAGGCCCCGGTTAGTTGAGGTGCGCGTAAATTGGCCTGGACATCTGGTTATTAGAAAAGAAAAAAACCCTTGGTCTGAAACTTAAGGTTTGCTCTTTCATAAGTTTTAAGGTTTAAGGTTCGAAACCTCCCAGGTCCTAGGGCTGCTGGTTTGCTCGATCGTTAACCAGACACCTAATTATCCAAAAAAGCCACATGCTTATTATGTTGTATATATACATGCATGGATGAGAATGCTATTTAGTTCTGTTTTTCAAAAGATGAGTCATTGGGGCTTTTGGTTTTGTTCGAATTATCGTAGAAAATAAACTTTTGTTTCTAGGAATCCTAGGAAATTGTGTTTTTTCTCACTGAAATTTGTTTCGGATTCCAGTGTTTGAGGAATCTGTAACATGAAATGGGTAAATACCTGTTTTCTCTTTCATTGTCCAACATTTTCTCAGCAAGCATACTGTGTTAGAGTTAGAGTAAATAATAAAGGATTCTCGTAGACTGTCGAGATCTTGGCTTTGTGGAAGAGGACAAGACGAGGAGAAAATGAACTGAAAAGGGTGAATAATTATATTCGGTATCCCTTGACAAATCCATGATTCAAGCAGAGACTTGAGAAGAAATAGAAGCCTATAGTTGGTCCAAATTTCAGCGTCAAAAGCCATATTCAACTCTTGAAGCCTATCCTGTTTGTGTAGCACATCAACCCTTCTGAACCAGAATGGCAAACAATTGAGTGCTTGCTTGCATTTCTTGAACAATAACTTCTCGATTATGTTACTATGGCCTCAATTCAGCTTGCACACAAGAAGAGGTGAACAAGGTAATGGAAATAGCAAAAGCGGCGCAAAAACAATGGGCAAAAACCCCGCTTTGGAAGCGGGCAGAACTCCTTCACAAGGCAGCAGCTTTTCTCAAAGAGCACAAAGCCCCCATTGCAGAGTGCCTAGTGAAAGAAATCGCGAAACCAGCAAAAGATGCAGTAACTGAGGTACTTGAGTTGTTTAAAAAATTCGACCAATATCAACATTTGAAGCTGATTGAATTATCTGAATTGTGGGTTTTTGGTGAAGGTTGTAAGGTCTGGTGATCTTGTTTCGTACTGTGCTGAAGAAGGGGTCCGGATTCTTGGAGAGGGGAAGTTCTTAGTTTCTGATAGTTTTCCTGGAAACGAGAGGACCAAGTACTGCCTTACTTCGAAGGTACTTTTCTTACTTTTCTACCATACAAATTTGTGATCTTTCCTCGCCTGTGAACTTCTTGGTGTATTGCTCCTTTACATCTGCAGTAATTTTTGGTAAACGATGGAGATAATGGAGTGTCAAAGGGATTAGAAAACCAAGCACGCAAAATTAGAGATTGATTGTTTAAGTCACATGAAAGAGCCTATCACAGGCTTTTGCAGATGAAAAAGTTTGGGAAATTGTTCTTTATATTGGACATTGGATGAAAAAGTTCCATTCAATTAGGCTTTCTTCTTTTAGAGCTGGGTATGGTAGTTCAAATGATCTTTGATTATACAGGAACTACACCTTGTAATTGGTTTGTGGAAGTTTATGAATGAAAAGGCATTACTGTAGACCAAATCCTTCTTTCCGGTTCCAAACCCCATCTCTACACATGTTCGGGAGACAGGAAATATGGGATTGGGACGAGGTTTGGGAAGAGGGACATTAGTGGTATGAAAAGTTGCTTAGAACACTAGAAATGGGATCGGGGCGTAAGACCACGCATGTTCATAACCAGAGAGACTTGCATGTTGTGTTGTGGTTGCCCCTATGACTGCATTTGAACTCAGATTAACTTATTAACTTGTTATTCGTTTATGTTCGATAATATTTGTGGGTTTCAACTATTCGGAATTGCAGATTCCCCTTGGGGTTGTGCTGGCCATTCCACCCTTCAACTATCCTGTTAACCTTGCTGTCTCCAAAATTGCTCCTGCTCTTATTGCTGGAAACTCCCTCGTGCTCAAGCCTCCAACTCAGGTAAGGTTATTTCCCTATAATTTATTTAAGGGCTCCTTTTGCCTTTTATATCATCCAAGTTGCCTATGTGGTATCACTTTTACATGCAATAATGAACAAGAAACCCTTGCTTATGTTAGTATTGGATTCATTTTATTGTACTAGTACCAGGGTAGTGAGCCAAATCGATCTGAGTAGTGGGTTGTTTAAGTTTGGATTGAAACTTAACAGGCTTCTAGATGTGTTCGAGCTTGACTTGCTTGTCATTTGTCCCGATCACGAGCTGAACTCGGGTTGACTATCTTTGATTTATAAATTTATCAAGCCGAGGTAAGATAATTAGTAAACTTAAGAATACATTCAAGTACGGTATTTGTTCATAATTAGCCAATCTCGATCGATCTGTTAATTTCATTCTACAGCTGTAGAAATACAGACTTATTCTCAATGCTATATTAGAAAAAATCATCCTCATCCGAACTTTCCTCCAGGGTGCTGTGGCTGCCCTTCATATGGTGCATTGCTTCCACTTAGCTGGATTTCCCAAGGGCCTCATCAGTTGTGTTACCGGGAAAGGTTCTGAAATCGGTGATTTCCTCACAATGCATCCAGGGGTGAACTGTATAAGGTAATCAAAGTTCTTTTCTTTTCCTTAGCGATACTTCAGTTCTTGCTTCGTTCAATTTATGTATGCTTACTCATACCTGATTTGCATAATTTCGTTACGCAGCTTCACTGGTGGAGACACCGGCATTGCAATTTCGAAGAAAGCAGGGATGGTTCCTCTACAGATGGAGCTGGGAGGAAAAGACGCTTGTATTGTGCTTGAAGATGCTGATCTTGATTTGGTAGCGGCAAACATAATAAAAGGAGGTTTCTCGTACAGGTAAATGAAACCTTTTGTAGATCACGGCCCTGTTCGTTTTCCAGTTTAGTTTTAGTTTTAGTTTTGATGACATCATCTTCTCTCTCTATCCCTCTCTACTCATTACACCTAATGACATCATCAAAACTAAACTAAACTTTCTAACCAAACACAGCCGGGTAATTGCATATCTACTTGGGAAAGGGTCGTGGTTATAGATAGTGTAGAAATCTCAATACACTTGGGAAAGGAGCCATCACTTTGTTATTTATGGTCCATCAAGTTTCCATTTTGCATCAAAGTCAACTTGTAAAACTTCTCAATCGCTTGGTACAAACATTTGTGACAGTGGTCAAAGATGCACTGCCGTGAAGGTTGTCCTGGCAATGGAATCCATTGCCGATTCCCTAGTTGAAAAAGTGAATGCCAAAGTAGCAAAGTTGACTGTGGGACCGCCCGAGGAGAACTGTGATATCACTCCGGTCGTCACAGAGTCGTCTGCAAATTTCATTGAAGGGTTGGTTATGGATGCTAAAACGAAAGGAGCTACATTTTGCCAAGGGTACAAGAGGGATGGAAACCTTATTTGGCCCTTGTTGCTGGATAACGTCCGTCCTGAGATGAGGATCGCATGGGAGGAGCCATTTGGTCCGGTTTTACCTGTTATTAGAATCAACTCGGTCGAAGAAGGGATCCACCATTGCAATGCAAGCAATTTCGGCCTCCAGGTATAAAAACTATCTAAACAACAGTCCTTTTCCTTTTTCTTCTTTTTAACAAGTTCAGAATCTACAAATATCGGGAGAATTACATCAAACTAACTACTGCTCAGTTATGTCATCTTTTTCATAAACAATACTACATTTAATTTTTCCGTTTGCGCATGTGTGTTGTGATGTGGTAAACGCTTTCTGAAAATTGGTGTGTCCTCATGTCACATTTTCTGCAAATTAGCACAATCCTTATCAGGTTAAACATAATTTGCCATTTTGAATGTTCATACTAACTTGCAAAAGATTGACTGCCAAGTAGAGGTTACTTTCCTCACATTTTGAAGGTTTGAAGAGTTTATTTTTCTTCAGCAGTTACTTCAAGAATGCAATAGAATGAATTCTCCTTTCTTTTCTCATGGTATAGTTATTTTAGAACCTAGTCACGGGATACGAGAAAATAGCTTTAGGGTCATGCTAACAACCGCACACTCGACTGTTGAGGAAAATGTCCAAAATTATGGCAACCTCAGTGCTGAGACACTTGTACATATTTCTTAGAGCTTTTCACTTGCTCGAAATCACTTTTCTCGCAGCCATCAAGACTAATAACCACTGCCAACTGCCTGTTACGAACTCAATCCGTAACCATATAAATCCCGATGACACTGATTAGATGCTGATAAATGCAACTGAATTGCAGGGCTGTGTCTTCACAAGAGACATCAACAAAGCAATTTTGATCAGTGATGCCATGGAGTCAGGAACAGTTCAGATCAACTCAGCACCTGCCCGGGGCCCAGATCATTTCCCATTCCAGGTTACCTACAACTCCCTAGAGACCTGCCAAGCAATATTTCCTTTAGGCTGTGTTTGGATCTCAATTGTCGATGGTATAACAGAGAGAAACATAAAATGCAAAGTGGAATAGAGAGTGGCAAAAACGAGAGATTAGCTTCACAAATCCATTTATTTTCCTTTTTGATTTATTGTAGTCAGTACTTGGAGGAGGTGTTATGTTAGCATATGGTTATTTTGTTAATGTGGAGGCTGAATATATTTTGGACACCTGATGGGGTGTCAAGAATTTATCGCCCCTCCAACGGGATAGGTATATCTGGGGGATACCATATCCGGGAGGGAAGAGAACTAACAAACACTGGATATCTTCCACCCAGATTCCTATATCCGGCTCCCATATGATGCAAACAAACAGGCCGTAAAGATCCAGACACAGCCTTAAAGGGAATTGGGTACTCTCTATAGCCCTAAGGTGACGAACAATTGAGAGATCTTTTTTCTCTTTTTGGCAGGGTTTAAAGGACAGCGGAATTGGATCACAAGGGATCACCAACAGCATAAACATGATGACCAAGGTGAAGAGCACTGTGATCAACTTGCCAACTCCTTCCTATTCCATGGGCTAATACCCAGAATTACTTCCAAATGAGAATAAATTACCATGTCAGATTAATTATCTTGTACTGATAATAATGAGATCAATCACCAGTTTTTAGCCATCAGTTATTACTTATGAGGAAAAATGTTGGAATAATGCAGAGATTTCAAAAGAACATCTATCCTCGGTTAAGTTTATGATATTCTCATGATAAAACACCAGTTTTTCTGGGCTTGAAACCGGCTATGTCAAAAGGAAAAAGTTAAGCACCGGATGATGAACGGTGTTATTGTTCTGGTCAGGAATCCGATATTCTCAAAACTTCGTGTCCCTGTATCCCAATGGCATTCCCCGAAAAAACGAAGTTTTCGGATGGGGCCCAGATATAAAACAGAATTCTCAATGTTACTCCGGGGAAACGTATGTTAAAAGGGTAGTGTGAGTTTATTCCCCTTGTTAGTTTTTTTTTTTTTTTTGCCATTCGATATAGATCGGTGGGGGGTTAGCGGGAAAGTTAGTGAGTTAAGCCTCTACCGAGACTCGAATCCTGGTCTCGCTTGTGGGAGAACCAAGAGAAAACCGCCTAGGTTACAAGCCCTTGGTTCTTGTTAGTTAAGCCAGACCAAAATCTGTTTTTTTTTTCTTCATCACAATTCTGTATGGAATATTTAACATAGGGAGTCTCATCACCTAGTATTACCAAATTTTCTATCCTTTTATTTTAAACTTTATCAGATCCCAAGTTGATATACTAAAACTTGATCAGATCCCAACTTTTAATATAATAACAGAAATCTACATTTAGATCAGAGACAAATTCTTGTAACAGAGTTGGTATAGGTCTGATAATTAGTGGAGCCCATTAAAAAAGGCCCTTTTAAATTCTAAAACAAATTAAATAACTTTTGGCATTGATTCATTTGTAGCCAAGAGATGAAATGCTTTGCTTTTTCTTCTTTATGTTTTGTTTAAAATTCCCCCATGAGATCTCCAGTTCATTTTGTCATTAAAAATTCATCTTTAATCTTGGATGTGCATACTTTCTTTGAGAGTTGACTATAATAATAAACCTTTTAATAGCAAAAAAGCATCTCTCTCTCTCTCACGAAAAACTTGGGTGTCTGCTGGGTATCACTTGGCAGTATTCAGCACACATCTCGGCTGTCCAATACTGTTTTAGACGTTCCGGATTTTAGAAGGAGAGAAAGAGGAGAAAGGGAGGGAGAAATCTGGATCATCCAAAATACTTTTGAATGGCTGAGATGCGCGCTCGGGCACCACGTGTACGGTACCCTATTTGCACCCAAAATTTTCTCTTCTCTCTGTGATGGTTCTGAATTTGTTGGTGTGATTTTGACTTTCTTAATGAATTGTCCATAAGTTCTTTATGGGTTGATCTTTTGAAAATGTTTTTAGTCAGAAAATTGTGTACTTACAGTTTTAATAAATTACTCCAATTCACAGCCTGTTCTTGTAAGTCTAAATTACATAAAAACTAGTGTGAATCAAATAACACCATTTAATTATGGCTAAAGCCATCATTTGGTTCCAGATTTCATGGGAGTTTTGTCTCATCAAATTTCATTTTCTTGTCATCTACGAAGGCGATAGTATCGGAAATCAAAACTAACTTTTTTTTATTAACAGATGCTCGTTTAGTAATAGAGCTTTCGAGTTTGAAATGTGACTCATTTACTAATATGAATCTTTTGTTTATATAGATTTGTTAATGTTAATGTATGCCTTTAGAATAACTTTGGCATACCACTTTTCTGCAAATATGCCCCCTTTTTCGCCTTTATTAGGACAAATTAAGAAATATTTTCTATGTAATTAAGACGTTGAGCAAATAATCACATATGAAGAGAGAATCATTTTGTAAATTAGGCTTGTCAAGAAAAAGAAAAACAAAGAGTTCATTAAAGGTATGTGGAGCTCCAAGATAATCCAATTTTTTTATTGAAAAAATTACTCAGTTAAGATGGGGGAGGTGGTGAGAAAAGTGGGAATGTGATTTTTTGTTTTGTTTTTTGGTTTGACGGTCAAGAGTGTTCTAGACAATATATGCACACCTCGATTAATTTCTTTTCCGACCCGGTCAAAGGAAGGCCACCAGCGCCAGGACAAGGGAATTCACAATAAATTACTTTATTGTGGTTTGACTCCAAAAAAATCGAACTCTAATCAATTATGTGGGGAGAAACCCATCAACCAAGTTAAGTGGGAAGAGGTCTGGTAAAATACCAAAAAAGAAACCAAGAAAATCACTCATAAAATGCATCCGACGGGTGAATTTCATCCAGTAGTGGGAATGTGGAATTTCATCTGTCGGATGCATTTTTTTAACTACCGGATTAATTTCACCCGTCGGATGCATTTTATGAATAATTTTTTTGATTTCTTTTCTGGCACCGTACACTTTCTCAAGTGGGAATGTGATTGGTACAAGACAAGGACACATACCAATAAAGCATTGTCAAGGAGCTAGCTTTGGTAAAGCATATTCTACTCTCAGTTAATATCTCTAATTCTATCTCCCTGTTTGTGAATATTAGCAATGTAACCCATATTACATACACTATCACCTATGGCCTCAAATCATGTCAACAAAAAGAGAAACTAGGAACTTATGTTATGCCCAAAATTCATCAAACCATCATTCAATTAGTACCTTCTTAATCTCTTTTATCCGCAAACATAATTAGTCCGTTAATGCCATCGCCTGTACTCAAAACTTGAAGTTGATTTTATTTTTCGTACCATTTTACGTGTGTTGCTCAACATGCTGAGTTCATAACAAAGAAGTTGTCACCACGGAAATTTATTCTCCTTTTTCTCTTGATTTCTCACCTTCTAACCAAAAGCCTAAATTTCTTTTCCGCGTTAGCAACTAGAAAATCAGGAGAATATGAACATATATTTATAAAAAATAAAAATGGAAAATATATTCTTATCACGTGCTTTGTATTCGCATTAAACTGTCAGCCTCGAATTGTTATCTGTCATTCTCATTTTTTAGGATTCCATAAATCTTTTGGGATCTTAGATGGTACAGTGACTATGGACATATAAAAAAATTAAGACCATCTTCAGAATGAACTAACATGGTTTTATGACTTTAATTAATCATTAGTACTTGATATTTACTAACATATATAGTATAGTTTTTTCCTTGGATCTTGTGCCAATTGGTATCCAATAATTAGCAGCATTGTTATCAAGGTTGAACATTCTTGGTCGGATTACAGTTGATATGGGGTATTTCACAATTACTGAAAGTTCTAATTTGAGCTTAGCGCTTTGGACATAAGCCAATGATGCGACCACATTTGGCCCCAAAATTTTGACTAATTTTATGGGTCCCAGATATTTTATACCCTTATATACAGGTATACATCTAAACTTGATTATGAAAGCTTAATTAGTACTACTTTTTCTGCGAAAAATGTGAGAATGGTGATATTTAAGTAATACATTTCGGATTAACGACAATAATGATTACCAATTTTTGTGTTATTATTATTTTTAGTTCTTGTAATTTTTTTGGGGTATTATACAATGGGCCTAAAAAATAAAGTTCGCATCCGGCCTCAAAAAACTATGAGCCGGCATTGTTTGAGCTCACTTACTTGCTGAGCATGCTCTGGCCATTTTTGTTCATCACCCGGATACTGGTGATGAAAGTACTCTTGTCTAGTTTCTTGTTTTTGGTTCTCATGTTCGGTTGTACTTGATCTATTTGACTTGGTGGTTTGCTTTGATGTTTCAATGAAATTTCTTTCTACTTCTCAAAAAAAAAAAAAAAAAAATCTAATTTTTATGCCAAGTATTCAAGTTTTCCGTTTATAAGATTTGGTAGAGGTGATCGGTACACACAATCTATATCGCATTATTTGTAGAGAAATTGATTTTTGTGACTTAAACCCCGCCAAAAGTTTATATATAGGGTATATGGTACGAGTTATCATAAGGGATCCGAATCACAACCTCACTGAGAATAAAAAATAGTGATTAATAAAATGATAGTACATTCTTTTTCCTTATATAAAGAGCAGTGATAATGTTAAAATTGTTTTTGATTTTGGAATAGAACAGAGTGAAGTATTGGGGAAAGCAATTTTAATTTAGTTCTTTTGACGTTAAAAGTTGAATAGAACCTGAATTTCTGGATGATAAATAAGGAGAACGAAAAGGAGGAAAAAAATAAAAATCCATGAAGTATAAATTACCGTGTGGCATTGTAAGAGTATAAAAGTACGACTGTATCACTCTAACTTTTTGCATTTTTAAAGATGAAAGTAATAATTACGCTAATATAATGGACTTATTTTCCAGACCTAACCTTATAAAATTTGGAGTTCTCTAATTTATAATAATATCTCGTGACCCGATACGCAAGTCTTTCAGGCTTCCTCAACTCTCTTTAGGGACGGGCCTGATCCTAAGAGTAAAATTTGAAATTCTCTAATTTATAATAATAACTCATGGCCCGATACGCAAGTCTTCCTGGCTTCCTCAACTCTTTAGGAACGAGCCTAATCCTAAGAGCTCAACGCATTTGCTCAATGCACTTTTCGGCCCCCCAAAATTAATATTTTCAGCTGTTTGAGTTCCTTTCTACAAGCCTTTTTCTCTTTCTTTTTTTTTCTTTTTTTTTTTCCCCTTTTTTTGAGCCACTGATAATTGAAACAAATATGGTTAGGGATACTTTTCACTGTAAATAAATTATGTTGGTGTTACCACAAAAAATAGACGTTAACAAGGCCTTGACGCGGCAACGAAGAAAGTGGAATATCGTTACGAATGTACCCACGATTCAAGAGAGAGAAAATATCGAGTGCATGCGATCTTAAAGGTCGGGGCATGCTGGACCAGTACGAGTCCATCTTGACTATTTCTCTTCCTGATTTGGTTAAAAGATGAGTCATTCACGCCGGAACTAAAAAATTCACAAGAAATTTCATTTTTGCAGACTGATCCCAAAAATCGACTCCTAGTCAATTGTGTGGAGAGCAACAAACCCACAAATTAACCTGACTAATCCTTGGGCATGGTCTTATTTTTTATTTGGACTGGACGTGATCGGAGAAATTAAAATCTCAATCGTTGATTTAAATAATGGAAAAAATTATATGGATACAGATGTTCAACATGTTTTCAGTTTTGTCCTATTCATGTGAGACTCACACACATTAGACAGTTTCTAACACGTCTATAAATAGGGGGTGTTTCCCCAAAGTAGCTTATTGACTTATTGGTTTTTCATGACTTTTTATATAATATTTTGTGAGAGAGTAACTGTCTCAATTTTCGTAATAAACTGGCTTTTTGGGATTTTTAAATTAGTGAAACGGAGTCTATATTCAAATTACAATATTCCAATCATTTCAATAACTACTGAATTGCATTTATTGACAATTTCATAGTATGTTTCCACTAATATTATATTATCAAATAATAATAATAATCATTTGTAGTGCGGCACACGAGCTGTTGATATCTGTAATTAGAGCTATAAATGAACTGGGCCGTTCGCGAACTACTCGAGACTCGATTCGGAAAGAGTTCGTTCGAGTTCGATTCGTCTACTAAACGAACCGAACCTGAACAACAATTTTAGGCTCGTTTACTAAATGAGCCGAACTTGAGCCTAACAATATTCGGCTCGATTAGGCTCGCGAACCTGGGGTTAAAATATAATTAATAAAACTTTGGGGATATATTTATTAATATAGCATACTTCAGGGGTGTGTGTATGTAATATAACTAATAAGATATACTCTTTTCCCCCAAATTTCTTCAGCGATCAGTTCTCACTACTTCTGATCAGTATCAGTTAGGTTTTTCCACCGCCGCCCTTCTTCCACATCGCATCAACAAATCCACACCGCCTCTTCCTCGTCGCCCCCACCTCCTCTCTCCGCCTCTCCACATCGCCTTTTGATCTTCATCACCAACCCACCGACTCAGTGCCCTGTCTCTTCAGTTTCTTAGTAAACATCTTATTTCATTTTTTTACTCGATCTATCTTTGCAAAAACAAAGTGTAGAGTTTCGTGGGTTTAGTTTTTAAAAACCACATATTTGATTGCATGTTTCACTGAGCAAAGCATGATGGCTGATTTTTATTCATGTTCTTGGATGAATTTCTCCCCAGGTTTTTTTTCGTTGGAGCAAAGCATTATGGCATTTTTTTGGTTTTTTTTCCCTTTGTTGTCCAGAATTAGGGAATATGGATCTGTTAATTCAGGGGAAAAAAAAATGATGAACTGAATTCAAGCCTTGATTCGGCTCGTTTGAGTTAAACAAGGCCTGACGAGCCGAGCCCGTGCTTTGAAAAAATTTTACGAGCCGAACTCGAGCTCAATTGTTAGGGCTCGAATCGAACCCGAGCCTGACTTATACCTTAACAAACTGATCCCAGAAAAAAATTTACGAGCCGAACTCGAGCTCAATTGTTAGGGCTCGAATCGAACCCGAGCCTGACTTATACCTTAACGAACTGATCCCAAATCTAACAGGGTTCGGCTCGATTCGGCTAGTTTACACCCCTATCTGTAATCAACAGATCGAATTTCATCTTGGCAATGGACGGCTCAAACCGTACGAGTACTGAGATGAAATCTGAGCCACAATCATCAGCTCGGGTGCGGCACGACAACCCCTCACTACCGCACCACACAACTCGGATGCGGCACGACATACCCTCGCTACAGCACCACACTACAGAATCCTCGATTTCGGGTTCCAAATTTAAAATTGGATAATA
>JAXBDA010008878.1:0-13755 GCA_036023075.1 Gaultheria prostrata
CCCAAACGGAACCAAAGAAGGGAGGGCGGAGAGGATAGAGAAGGCAGTAGAGAGGAGGTGGAAGGGAGGCCGGATGGGGAGGGAGCCGGCAAGGAAGGGACTAAACCCTAATGAGATCTAAATTTTAGAGAGAGAAGCTCTCTCTTGGCACTAGTAGGCCTGACAAGCATAAGACTGGAGAGATAGAAGGAGAAGTGATTTGTGCGTGGACTGGTTTTCAATGAATCAAATTAGGCTCCTCTGGTTTTGAACCAGATCTGTGGGTATATGTTTGTATCTATTTACTCCTAGTATTTATTACACTTTTACCTTGTAAATATTACAAATTACAATTTAGCCTTTAATATGTGTAAATATGGACTGAATAGATGGTGGAGAAGAAAATAGTGTCCAATACTGTAGTAAAGCAGTAAGGGCAAAATGGTAAACAATCACTCAGTAACTCATTTTATAATTATTCTCCCAAACATTACTTCTATTGTAAAATGCATTCTTTGCATTTCTCCCAAACACTCCTACAAAATTCAAAATACATTCTGACCATAATCCAAAAAGCCAAAAAGTTGAAAATGAAAAATAGGCTCCCCAACACCCTCAAATTTTTGTTGGAATTAGTTTTTAGCTTCTTGATGGGAAAAGAGAGAATTCAATTTCAACCCCAACACACAAATTCAATATATTAAAATCTTAAAATTACAATGTCTTATAAACACTTAGAAGCAAAATCTATGGCAAATACTGTAACGCCCCGAAAATTGGGTACGTTAATAAATAATTTCTTTTATTTATTCTAAAAATCATAACTTCATTAAATCTCAAAATATGAATTCTCCAACAGTAAATTAAAAAGTAACTAATTTATTACAACCGAAATAAATTAACTTCAAACTTTAGCCGAAATAATTTAACTTCAAACACTGTCTAAAAATTTAAAACACTTATTTAAAGTTCAATTGAAAAAAAAAGAATAACAGAGCCATCTAACTAATTAACTACTGGTAGAGCCACGGCTCCGTCACGCCATATCCATCTTCTCGCTCCATCGCCTCAAAATCAGCAGACGGCTCTTTATCTCCTTCTGTATCTGGCGTTGGGGACACCAGGGCCACAAAAAGGTAGCACCGTGAGTGGTAAAATTACACTCCATAGGACAACTAAAACCACCCCTTTACAAAATCATACTCATGCAACAAACAATAATTTCAACGAGTAGTAAATAATAAAATTCAGAGCAATTAATCTCAAACAGAACGGTTACTCTTCACCGTTTAATCTTCTAGCAAACTCTTTCTCAATTTTTCTCCAATGAGTCATCACTACTCATCAACTCATGTGTAAGATATTACCACAATACCAGAACATACTCCACGGTTCCAATTCTTTTAACCTAATACCCCGATATCGCCATCGATTCCCATCCACAATATATATCCCAGTACGTTAGGTTTTCCCCCCATACACCAAGCCCACCTCACGGCTTTAAACCTCTGGGCATATATTGCACTTGGCTCAAGACCCATACCGATAGACGTCTCAACCCATAATTTTCGTTGATAGTTACATTCATTATCACTTACTCGCATGCTTTCAATCATAAAATTCGACATAATAGAATTCAAGTTTAAGCTTCTCATGGGCCCAACAACCACATAAATCCAATAGTTTAACAAAAATAAAATGCACAATACACACAACCAATATTTCTCACATAATTTGATTCACCAATTTCAGTTTACTAAAAATAGTAAATAAACTCCATAAATCACGAAATTTGACAAGGCAGTAGATAATCAAATTTGGAACAAACTTTATGTTTCACCCGAAGTCTGGTTTTAACTCTAAATAAGGTAAAAATGGATTTTTATGTTGGACAGTGAATTTGTCCCGAAACTGCACTAAACAGGTAACTTTGAAAAATCATAGTAAATCCTACAAACCTTGGATTGAAACGAGTTCTATATGAAAGTTGCGTAACTTTTTGAGATCTACAATTCTTCTGTTATATGTTTTCTCTGAATAGGTCCGTAAAAATGGTCATAATTGCCGAACAGATTATAGTATGCCCGAAACACGTTTTTCACTGTTCAATCTCGTTTTACGGCTTCGTTACCTTAACGATTCGACACCCACTATATTTACTAATTTCCATCTCATTCACATCCTTACAATTATTATAAATACATAAATAAACACGTAAGCAGTAAAACCTAAGTAAAAGGAGAGTTTTAATGTCCTACCTTTCGTCCGAAGTTAATAGCGCGTTACGAACGAGAGATAAATTTAAGGTGGTGGAATGATTGAGTTCTCGGAATGCAATTCTGTGGAAAGAGAGATTATTAGCGAGGGAATTATAAGGATTAAATGATGAGCGGAAAGAAAGAATTTTTATCGGATGAGAGGAGACGAACCAAGACAATACTTACCAATAAAGCTTAAGCCGACAATGGGGAAGAACACTGGGTATCAAAGTGGGGAAAAAAAGTACTGCCGTGGGTTTTAGCTTGTAAGGGATAAGGGTATAAGAAAGGAAGGAGGAATTTAGGTCAAAGGTAAAGATGGCAATTGGAATTACTAAAAGGTAATTGGAACAATCCAATGGATAGAACATTGGGAAAGTCCACGGAGGAATTGGTAATATTGCAATTGATGGCATAAGAAAAGGCAACATCAATTCCTAACATTTTCCTTAACTAATTTGGTTTCCTAACTAGCCTAGGAAATAAACATATATAAATGGAAACAATTATTAACCTACTTCATGGAAATACATATATGAGTATATATATATATAATAAACACATATAACACTAAATAATTATATGCCACTATAAATAATTTATATAAATTATATACATAACACAAATAATAAAATAAATAACAGAAAATAGGATCTTTACAAATACTACTTAACTTTCTTTCATATAGGATGGACACAATACTGATGGCTGCTAATACCATATCACGCAGGATTTTTGTATAGAACTTCGTATTGAATGACTTGGCTTTTTTACCAAGACATGCACTCACTTAATTTACTCAAAATTTTTGAAACTTTGATCACACTATTCTGAAAAAATTTGTAGATACTTTATCTGTAAATAAATTTCTCAATTTTACATCTAATATGTGGGTGCGCGGGGAAGTGCACATTTTTTTTTCGATCGGCAAAAAAATTTATGTGTGTGGGGACGTGTAAATTAGGCAACCTACTATATATGTATGTTTTTTTATCGTCAGATTTTCCTCTTAATTCACTTGCCAGAAGAATAAGAATGAAAATAGAAAAACCCAATTACAGTTTTCTCTTTTTAAGTCTCCTTTACTTCCTAATAAAAAAAATAATTAAATAAGGGAGAAAATTTCTTTTGTATTATTCCCTCCGTTCCAAAATAATGGTGCATTTTCACTATTTGAGACCTCTTAAAAAATCGTCTATATTTTCTAATTTCTAATATTTTTTATATCCAATATGGATCTTGTTTGATAGATCTCAATTAGTTTTATTATACAAATTTTTTAAAATCCTATTAAACTTTATAGATTGTGAAATATAGACAATTGTTTGAGTGACACGACTGTCCAAAAGGGACCAATATTTTGGAACGGAGGGAGTATTACCGATGGGGCAGCCTTAATCAAACCGCCGTCTCCTAAAGCATCCTTTTCTGGCAAAACGTACATATATATCGATATTTCTTTCCATTGCTTTCGGTTACTATTTGATCAGTAAATTCCAAATCGATCATTCTTATAAGTTTTGAGTTTTTTTTCTGGATTACCTGTTTCACAGCTCCTGAGATACCGTACAAACCTCTAGGGGTATACAATTTATTCGTCAGGTGAGCATAGAAATTAGAATTCCACACAACTTTATCCATATTTTGAAGAAGTTATCAGAAGTATTCGTCTTACATTTTCATCTCTTCTTTTTTCTCAAGAACCCCTCCATGCCTAATAGTGATTTTTATTTCCTTCCCGCCATATACACACACTACGTTTTTTGAGTATTTTTCAGGCTTCTTTCTCTCTTTTTGTTTTTCAGGTTTTTTATTCCAAGATCAATGTAAGAGAAATAAGTAAATAACTCACTGTTGTCTAATGCTTAGAGGGCAATAAAAACTAGGAGAAAAAACACCCTCAATGTATTTATCACAAATATCAGGAGAGTAGGTGTAATTTACCCTTTTCACAACTGGCTGGCGTCGAAGTCTCCCTTTTTTCTCCTCGTGCTTATCTGTAAAAAACGACATGTGCGAATCCATTACACTTTACCAAGAAAAGCAGGATTCTGCTTCTTCTTCAACTTCCATATATAACAAGTATTGTCAACCTCGAATCTTTCCCAAGAAACTTTTCCAATCAATGCCAATCCAGATTTTGCTGTGGCCGACCTGTCTCCCTTAGTTATAGAGCGAGAAACCCAGAAAGATAGAGAAAGTATAGAGTTGTTGAAGAGTTATGGAGTGTAATAAGACGCAGGCGAAGTTTGTACTGGGAAGGCAATCGTCGCTGGCGCCGGAGCGGCACGAGAATTCAAGGGAGTTTGAGGAAGTGGAAGTAGAATTACCAGAAGGGATCGATCCGAGAGTGAGACTGATGTATCTAGCAAATGAGGGGGATTCGGAGGGTATTAGAGAGCTGCTGGATTCGGGAATTGATGTGAATTTCAAGGACGTTGACGGGAGGACTGCTCTTCACGTTGCCGCTTGTCAGGGCCGCACTGATGTTGTCCAATTGCTGCTCCAAAGAGGTGCCGACGTCAATTTGGAGGACCGCTGGGGCAGCACGGTATTTAATATGCTTCTCAAAATACCCCAAAATTTTGTTCAATTTTTAATAGCAGATTTTAAGGTTTTATGTTCATGTTGGCTTTATTGTTCGGAAGATTTTAAAATCAGCCACTGGGTTGTCGCTAAGGAGTAATGAACCTTAATTTTTTTTGGGTTAAGAGATAGAAGTATATTAAATCAACCGGCCAATAAATCAACTACTATAACAAAAAAGAAAAAGAAAAAGAAAACTACCAGCAGAAAAACCACCGGCCAAAAACCACCGGCCTACGAAAATAAGAAAAACCAAAAAAGAAAAAGAAAACCTAATTAAAAAAAAAAAGCGCTGGAGCCATCGCCAGAGCTGTCACCACGCCGCCGCTGTTGTCGGAAGTCTAAATCTGGAAACCCCAGATCCGGCTCCCCCTTGTCCAAAAATCGGTTTCAGCAGGCCATGGATGGAGGAGAGAGGAGCTCGATCGCCACAAGGAGTAATAAAGGAGAGGAGAGGAGGAGGCGGCGAAGGTGGAAGGGGGCGGTGGGGGGAGGTGCGGCGACAGTGGGAGTCTTCTCCCCCACACCTCTCTCTCTCTCTCTCAAACTTCCCTCTCACCCGTGTTTTTTAATGAACCTTATCGTTATATGCAAAATTCCAAAATAGCCTAGTGGACTGTAGTGGGCTGTCGTTAAGATTTATAACATATTGGACCCTGTATTTGTTTTTCCCTTCATTCTGTTTGATAACTCAGGTTGTTTGTGTCAGCTTACATGTAACTCGACTTATCCATGGGAACTAGTCCCACGTCCACTAGCGAGTGCCAGTTTTTATGTCCAACTAGTTCTAAACTGTCCTCCAATGATATGAGGTGTAATGCCAACATGGTTTGAAATATTGGTGATACTGATACCTTACGATTTGGTACATGGGAATCGTTTACGTAACACCAACATGCAAAGTTATAACCATTAGCATTAAATTGAGGTACTATACGGTTAGGACACATAACTTCACATCAAATCGATCTGTTGGCTGGCGGATCCCACGGGTTTTAATATCCCGGCCGACACAAAGATGTGCGGCTAGAGTTCCTCCTCACACCAGAACCGAAACTTTGACCCACATGCAGAGGTTAGAAACGCGATCAAAATAGATTGCTCAGCCCAGGGGCTGTGTTGGGATCCCACCTTGACCCCTCAACAGTTCAATTTGTGTATTGAACTCGATTCTCGAAGCTTTTGCAGTTCTTGAAGAGCAAACCCTAAAACCTAGAGATTTGGGGGGTTTGGATCGCTCTGTGTGTTTTGGACCTCACGTCAAGGGTATAGGGGTTTTGTTGCTCTGAATATGGAGGAGGTTTGTGGTTCAGGAATGGGGGTGCAAGATTGTGATTGTGTATGTAAATTGGAAGCTGGGGTTCCTATTAGAGGTATCATGAATTAAATCAATCAACAATAATTAGAGTAAAAATCACCACGAATTCTATCTCTAAGAGTCCTCGTCGTGCACCTCAAGCTAATCGACCAGATTGAAGAGTTTTGAGTCGGATCAAAGACCTACAGAAGTTTCCAGAATTTCAGACAAATCGATGTGCCGGCCAGTTGATTGATATGCCGGCCGGGTGATCGATCTCGATCTCCACGAGAGGTTGGTTCTACCGGCCTGCTGATGGATCTGTCGGGCGCAAGATGCGGGTGGTGGCCATGACTTAGTGTTGAGTCTGACAAGTGTTAGGGGGTTTGGGCTCTATGGGGTGCAAGTACGGGCTTAGGTTCCAAAGTTCATAGGGCTTACATCCTCAAACCACAGCCTACGAGATCATATGTCATTGTTAGAGCTTGTCCCACATTGGTTAATTATAACATCCAAAGCCAGTATATGAGCCTGGGAGGCCTCTCCACTCACTGCCAATTGGTTTTGAGATGCTTTAACATGGTATCAGAGCTAGGCTTTCAGAGGTTATTGGACAAGACTTTATGTCGTTGATGGTTGGTTTCCCCTTTGTTTGTCTTTGATGGTTGATAGTTGTCGTATGTGTTGAATCGTTTGTTTACTTCTCCATGTGCGGCCGTGCGGGTCAGGGGTCGCACGTGCGGGAGAGTGTTAAAGCTTGAATCACATTGGTTAATTATAACATCTAAAGCTAGTATATGAGCTTGGGCGGCCTCTCCACTCATTGCCAATTGGTTTTGAGCTTGAATCACATTGGTTAATTATAACATCTAAAGCTAGTATATGAGCTTGGGCGGCCTCTCCACTCATTGCCAATTGGTTTTGAGTTGGATGCTTTGACAATCATCATCCTGTTTTGCTCAAGGCGCGGGCTTAAAATATATACCATGTCAAATTTGGGTGTTTAGAGTTCCCTAGTCGGTTCCTGGTGCTGATGTCGATTCCGAGAAGAGTCTTGGTCGGTGACATTCTGATGATGCCTCAGGAGTCAGGATTAGTGCCACATGTCTCAAAGCCCTTTGTTGTTTTGTTATTTCTTTCTGGTGGTTTATGTTACAATTTCTTGAAATTCTTGCTTTTCTCTCTGGATTAGCGTTGTTAGTATGGAATGCATGGTAACGATGGTGATTAAACAGCCTCTTGCAGATGCAATATTTTACAAAAATCACGAGGTGATCAGGCTTTTGGAGGAACATGGAGCAAAACCTCCGGTATGTGCTATGCATCATCTGATTTTTAGGCAGTAGTTTTTTTTTTAAGACGGTGATTAAAGCTCTTCTTGTTAGAGAGACATGTTCAGATGTTCTGATTTTTGCTGTCACCTGCTTTAGGTGGCTCCCATGCATGTCCAAAATGCTCGTGAAGTTCCAGAATATGAAATTCATCCCAGTGAGCTTGATTTTACCGAAAGTATGAACATAACAAAGGTATTATCATGACTCCTCGCTTGCTTGTTAAGGATTATTATTCAATAAGCAATTCTTTCTTGTTTGCTGTATTGTGAGTTCCTATTTAGAGTAATTCTCTCAAAATCATGCTAATTATTTTGTTCTACTTGTCTTGTGTACCTGGTTTGTTTTTCACGTGAAAAAAAGGACAGGGAACTTTTTGTAGTGCTTCTTGGCGTGGAATCCTAGTTGCTGTGAAATTGCTTGGTGAGGAACTGTTCACTGATGAAGATAAAATGTGGGTTGGTTGCACGCCGTTTATGGCTTTTTCATGTTTATTTTCTTACCATTTGTAGTGGTACACACTTGTGACTTGAATGTTGTTTTGACCGGATTTGATGTTGGTTGGTTTAGAAAGGCTTTTAGGGATGAACTTGCATTACTTCAGAAGCTACGACACCCAAATGTTGTCCAATTCCTCGGTGCTGTAACACAAAGTAGTCCAATGATGATTGTTACTGAATATCTTCCCAAGGTCCTTTCTTAGTTTCATTCATTGGAGCAATGATGATTTGGCTTGTTTACTTCATAAAGTGCCGTTATCTGGCTTTAGTCTATTGATGTTTTATCATGTTCCTTTGTACTATCTGGCTATCTGCATGAATTTATTTCCTAGAAAGTACTTTTGGCAGGTAATGACAACAAATTTCTTATTAAAACCTACCATACACGTCACAGAATGTCATAGTATCATACACAGTTTAGATCTACCTATTCTATCACAACGATGATGATTCAAACTACAAATGTTATCAAAATTGAAAAGGGAATAACCATGCAAGAACTTTCTGTCTATGTTAGATGCATGTTACAATAATGGAGTGTGAAACTAGTAAAGATGTTTTATTAGTGTTTGACTTGAAAGGCCAGAAGTAAGAGTTTTCGTGGGGGGTGCAACTGCATTAGGATTTTTGGTGCAAGTGCTTAGAACAGAATGGTGGTGACTGCCTTTTCTTGTTAAGATTTAACTTAATCTTTATTGCTTCTTTTGGGACTCTTCTATGGTTCAGCCATGACAATTGAAAAACTTTAACAAATCAAAATAGTTTCTTTGTTGAGCAAAATAGTTTACATCAAAATAATCCATCCGCATTTTTTTATTGTATCTTGCGTTTTGCAAATTCTGTACTGGTAATTCCTCGTACGTCAGTAAGCAGTTCTTTGTCAAGCCTTAGATCATATTAGTTGCAAGTTACAACCACATATGATAGTCGATTCCCATTAAAATAAGCAACCCCAAATGATCTGAATTTAATCTTAGCATCCTACTATTACAGAATGATTCTATGAAACCTGGAAACCCCATGAGTGAACATGGAAAGTTTAAAATTCTTCTCTTGTTCTTTGGTCGTTATGTTTGGCCCTTTGTTATAGTTGTTGAAAGCTAGTGAATTAAGATACCTAAGTATTCTGTTTACTCTGCTGGTATGCTGTCTTTCTAAGCAGGACATTTAGAGTTAAAATAGTTAATTCTTCTTCTCCTAGTCACAATTAATTTGCAAAATGATATCTATATTCTTCAGTTGTTACCAGAGGCAGTTTTGCTTGTGCTGTCACATTGGTGGGTGGGATATCCAGCCATGAACCTTTCCCTATCTGCACATATTAAGAAATTTACTTTGATGATTGTATGCCCTGTCATTATTGTTAAGTAACCAACTCTCCCAAAAGCTTAAGCTGTTAGGAAATGGGCCCAACAATGTATATCAAGCGATCTAACACCCTCCCTCACGTGCAACCCCGTCTTGCATGTGGAGATGCAAATTTTTAGAGATAGAGCAAAACAGAATGGGAGATGCAAATTGCAAACGGGGAATAAATGCAAATAGAGAGAATTGAACCCCAGACCTGTCGCAACCAGAGCTTTGATACCATGTTAAGTAACCAACTCTCCCAAAAGCTTAAGCGGTTAGGAAATGGGCCTCACGATGTATATCAAGCTATCTAAAAATTATATTGGTGAAAGCAACGTATAAGAGAAGTTGAAAAATTTCCGCAACTAGGTCAGAAATTCATTTGATTAAATTAGCTATAGCAACATCTAACACTTTTGTGATCCCATGTTTCTCTACAGGGTGATCTTCGTGCATTCTTGAAACGGAAAGGGTCCTTAAAGCCCATAACAGCTGTGAAGTATGCACTTGATATTGCAAGGTTGGTTTATTAGCTTTGGTTTGGATTGACATAATGCGCATGAGCTTGATATCTGATTTCCCATGAGATTTGACAGTTTCATGTATAACTATGAAGAGTTACAATGTAAATTGTCTTGATACTTGCATTTAGTTTATCCATTTTCACAGGATTTACGGTTACTATGTCAGTCTCCTTAGCATTTTAAACTTAGGTATTTCAGTTAGTTGGTTATACTTGCATGTATTTTTTCCATGTTTTATACTGTAAGTATATATCAAATATAGAACAACCAACAGCTCACTTCAGGAGAAGTTATGTCACGCCCCGTAAAATTTGAATTAAACTAATCAATGTCTTCCTGTAAAAAAAACTTTCAAGAGGTATCCCAAATTGAGCAACTACTATGCGACATCCGAACCTATTCATAAATAACACTAGTAACCACAAGGATACCCATCGATAAACCATGCCGATAAGACACTACATTTTCCAAAATAATGTTTATAATAAGGTACAATTAGGAAGCTCCACTTGAGCACAAAAGTTCTAAGAGCCACTATTTAGTTTTATACAATCCCAAAATAAAAAGTTTACAAGTTTCATGGCCTCGTAAGCTCACAAGTAAAAAAAAAAGAAAATTACAAGTAGGCAATGAAGCTCTCAAAAGAAAAGCTAGGACATAACCAAGGATCCTCCAGCCTTCGTATTTACCTCGGAACCTCAAAAGTTGGTATCAACAAAAACATGAGCCGAAGGCCGTATAGGAAATATGCTAAATATATGGATAAGAGTAAGTAAGCATGATGCCCAAAAAAAAATGTATGTAGATCTCCATTTACATTGTTATTGTTGTCATACCATTTTAAATGAAAGAGCCAAAGCAGAAGAACTCATTCAAAACAAAATCTTGAAATAACTCCGCAGTACACATATATTACTATACGCATATTAATACATCATAAACTTACACCTTTACATTTAGGTGAAATATTCTCAAGTCTTCTAACATTTTTCTCTATCAAGAATCGAAAAGCAATATCCTGGAATACTAACTCAAACCCCAATACATTTTTATTCGCGTGCTACATATAAATTTCACCTATAAGTCAAACAAATCAAATTAAACAAAGGTTTCGAACAGAGAGAGAGGGGGAGAGATTCTAACCATACCAACATCTCAACAGAGTCTAAAAGCAAAACAAGTTAAATAATGGACACACTTGATGTCCGATTTCCAACAAAAGAACTCGGAAGCTTTGTGCTGCTTCACCCTTACTCCCAACAACTGTACCAAATGTTTTCAGGACCAAAACATGTAATTGCATATTAATTACCTACCAACATCTCATAATCCCCATATTTACACCTTATAGATTTCACATGTTTTATCCTGCTCAATATCAGAAAGGCTCGTTTCAACGCTTCGCTTAAGTGCAAACCCATGTTAATGTCCATTTTCATACCGTAACCCATCCCGATCACTCCCATCCTCACATTTCATCCCATTGTTACACTATCGAAACACCATACACAAACAAAACTAACATCATTACCATAATTAAATAGCTCCTAACATAGTAATCAAAGGGAAATGAATCCGTGTCTGCTCTAATTGATCTTTTAAAAAAAATATTGTTTCTTGAAAACAAGATGCCCAATTATGATGTAAAACTTTTATCCAGCACATGGTGGGCATAACTAGAATTTCACATCTCTCCACGTGCTTACAGTTTTCACATGTTCTAAAGTCCATTTTCTAGGTAAGATCTCATAGTAATGGAGCCAAGTTATCCTCGCAAAACACTATTCTATTAACCAACACTTCATTGAACACAAGATGGGCATGAACAGATACTAATTATTTCTATGTTTATTCATGACTATATTTCACATCCTCTACTCAAAACAAATAAACACAAGTTAATAGAGTATGATAGCCCACCAAACACATCAATCATAACCCAATCAAACGCACATATGCATATAAACATGCACACATGTACCACTTTTACTCTCATTTTACAATCAACACTTAGGGCATAATAGATCTTCACCAATCTCCAAGAAAACATAAGATATAAATATGACATTACTTTACTGACCCATATTCACAGATTTAGCAAGATTTCCTACCTCAATGGAGAAACCCTAAATTTGCCCCAAAGCAGCTCCTCTCCAATCTTGATTTAGTGGCAAGGGAATTAAAGCTCTCACCGCAAGGATTAAGGACCCGGTCTCGGTTTTGCACAACTACGTCGTTTGGTCCCTTGATTTGTAGAGAGGAATGGAGAAGGAAGGGAGAGGAAGCACATTTGAGAGGGAGAGAGAGAGAACGTGAACCTGGGATGGGGGTGTCATATGGCTGAAATAAAAAGGAGTGAGGGCACCAAGTTACTCATGCTAGGTAGATATTTTTACAAATTCTCTTCACACCCCTTCGGGTTTCTCAATGCACTCCACCAAATTTTATTTCTACAATCCCATGGATCATCCAAGTGGTCTAATCCATCTGTGGGTCCCACAATGCTCGGTCCACTGGCTCCGGCCCGATCAACCAACAATATTTACACTAGGATATATGTATTTTTATTTATTTATTTATTTATTTTTTCAAAACGAAACCGCGACAAACAAAATAATTACTCATAATTACATGCAAACACATTATAGAATAAAATAAATTAAAGTAAGGGACGGGTCCCTACAAGTTATGTAATATTAATGTATTGTAAGAATTAGTCACTGGAACATTAATATCAGGTAGGGGCACATGCAAGAAGAAACTTACTTAACAAATGATATTCTACAAGAAGAATAAATGGGATTGAGGAACCAACATTCATGTTGGGAGATCTTATCAGTAGCAATTGCTTATGGAAAATTGAACTGAAAGAGTTTAAGAATGAGGTGGATCAGTGGGGCATTTAATAGTGGTAGTCCTTATATTCGTTTGAGTTATTGAGGTCAAAGTGTCAAACTAAACTAGTTACTTCCTTTTGTTGGATACAAAATCACGGGAAGCAATCCTTGGCTGTTACTTTTTTTTTGATTTTTTTAATAGCAATATTTTGTGAATCTTGCAGAGGTATGAATTACTTGCATGAACATAAACCTGAAGCCATTATCCACCGAGATCTGGAACCATCGTATGTCTTCATTTCATTACTTTGTCTAATCTCTTCACAAGAAAAAAAGTAATAAAATTGTTTGCCTAGTGGATATGTCTGAATGCTGGTATGCATGGTCTGTCTTTAATGGTCTGCATCTAATTACAAATAAGTAAACTGACAGGAATATACTGCGAGATGATTCTGGGCACCTAAAAGTTGCAGACTTTGGAGTAAGCAAACTGCTGAATTTCGCAAAAACTGTTAAAGAAGACAAACCTGTTACGTGTCAAGACACCTCTTGTAAGTTACCGTTGGTGTGATACTCTTTTTCTTGTTGTCATGGTAATTTGTTTTAGGGTTGCACAGCAGAACTTGGGGCCATTTCAGTTTGCAAGCGGCATTGCAGTTGAAACTTACACTGCCTAACATAGTGACAGCAAAAAAAATTCAAAGTTGCTACACCTGCTGCTAAATGGGCCACTCTGCCTTCAGAAATTTAACAAACATGCCATTGAAAATTCAAGATTTTGTGTGATTAAGGCCTTCAGAATTTTTGACCTTTTGTTGAGTAGTAGTGTTATGTGGAACCAGAGTTCTTGAGTTGTTAGTGCTTGAGTAATTTATTTGTTTGTGCAGGGCGATATGTTGCTCCTGAGGTTTTTAAAAACGAAGAATATGATACTAAGGTGGATGTTTTTTCATTTGCATTGATTTTGCAAGAGGTAACCCCTCTCTCTCTCTCTCTCTAGCTGTGAATGTGTGCTGCTACTTCCATTTTAATCTTATTTAGCCGGCAATCTCTGAGTTTGAACTTTCGATTATGATTCTCTCTCCTCCCCCCC
>JAXBDA010008879.1:0-13755 GCA_036023075.1 Gaultheria prostrata
TATTTTGTCTCCTATTTTGTGTTAGATTTTTTCTCTTATTTAGTTGTGACTCTGATACTAGTTCGTCATATTTGCTGTTAGATGTCAAGCACCGGAGAGGCAGAACATGCTACTGCTACTGGTAGCACTTTAAGGACTGAGGATACTGAAATGGAGGAGAGTGATGCGGATGTTATGTCTGAGCCCGGACTTGACATATCTGATGATGATGATATTCAGGTAACTCCTAAATCCAAAGGAAGACCAATTTCAGAAGTGTGGAATCATTTTGATCAAGTCACTAGGAAAGGGCAAACGAAACGAAACCTGATCGTGCTAAATGTAAATACTGTAAAAAAAATCTATAAATGGGTGAGTGGGAATGGGACTAGTACCTTGAAGAAACACGAGGTAAAGTGCCCAAAAAATCCAGACAATCAGAAACTTAAGAGACAGAAAACACTAGCATCATTTGTTCAAGTAAAAGAAGAATCTGAAAATGGACTTGGGCTTTGGAAATTTGACCAAAAGGCTTGTAGAGATGCTTTGGCTAAGATGTGTCTCATGGATGAATTACCTTTTCGGTTTGTTGAGCGCGAAGGGTTTTGTGCTTTTTGTCGTGTGTTACAACCTCTTTTCAAATTAATCACACGTAATACATTGGCAAAGGATTGTTTGGATCTCTATGCTATTAAGAAAACAAAAATAAGGAATTTGTTCAAGAAATCAAATCAAAGAGTATGTTGCAATGTTGTTGTGGTCATGTTAGAGACATTTGTTTACTGTCTGTCTTTATGTTGTTTACTGTCTTTATGTTTATTTCATGTTGACCAGAATGAACCATGGAAATTCGTGAGGCCAGTGAGTCCGGTCATTGGTCATGTACTAAGCAAATTTGCTATGTTACTCTGTGTAATGTGAACAGTTTAGTAAAGTCAATGGCTACTTTTGATTGGGATAATTTGTTTCTGTCTACTTGTATTGTTTCCCTACTACTAATCTTAAGTTGGGTTGGTTTAATGTGAACAATTTAGTAGAGCTAGTGGCTACTTTTATTCATGCTGTTAGATTCCGTGTCATTAAAAATTTCTATTATATGGATACATGCATTATTTTGTTTAGTAGCAAAAAAAAGTAATAATCCATGGATAAACCGTAAACCGAACAGTGATTTTTTGATTGTTTCGGAACCGGACCGTAGACTTTAGGTTCGGACACGGATTGCATTTCATCGGACCGTAAACTTTAGGTTTGGTCCTTGGATTCATACCAATCCGGACCAAACCGGACCGTTGACACCCCTAATAAAACCCCATTATTGTCCTTAAAAAGTAATGTCGTCATTATGTACTCTATCTAATAAAGTGAAGGGCATAAAGTTGAAATGTTGAATACTTGCGAATGCAATTGTTATGCTCGCTTACATTGGACGTAGGAAGTACAATACTAATTTTCTGTTAGACTGTCATCTTTATGGAAGCATGGACGTCTCTGTCTATGTCTCTGTCTGCCTTAGGGCATCTCCAGTCGTTATGATTAAAATGTGTTATTATATAATATAAAAGTGTAAAAAGTGGGTATCATTTGTGTGTAGTCATGACACATTGTGTTGTTAAGGTAAGGAGTGTTGCAATGATATTGTTAAAATGTTGGTAAAATGTATAAAAGTACACAAACAAATAAATAAAATGTAGATATAGATGGGCCCAAGTTTTCTCTTTTTTTTTTTATCTCGCTCTCTTCCCTGTCTCTACCTCTCTCCTCTCACAGGTACAACACCATTTTCTCACTCCTCACACTAGCAGCAACTTGACACAATTTTTCTCTCTCCTCACCTCCCCCCTCTCTCTCTCTCTCCTCCCCTTGTGATAGCCGTACAAACACAGTTTATGAACTGAACTATTTCTTACACATATTTTCTGACCCTAGCATCAAGTTAATTACACGATTGGAACAAAAAAAAAAAATGTTAGTTAACTGTCTATTTCTTACACTATTTCTCACACTAATGTCATTACTGAAGATGCCCTTACAAGGTCAAGGTCAGGCATGCCGCGTCATCTTCGACGCCTTAACATTGGATTTTACGATACTTCCAACCATCCACGGTGGTCCAACGGTATTCTTGTGGCCGAAATTTCTCCAATTTCTTCCTCCCTTCTAGCAGTACTCCCTCGGTCCCAAAATAATAATCTCTTTTTGGACTGCATATAATTTTTAATGGCTTATATCTTTAAACCTAAAAAAATATGCGTTGTGGATCTTGTTTGATAAATCTTAATTAATTCTATTATACAAAATTTTTAAAATCATAAAAACTAATATAAATTAAAATATGTAAGCAGTTCAAAATAGTACACAGTTTTTAAAAAGACTATCATTATGGGATGGAGGGAGTATTTTCGAAGAGAATTTCTTCATTCCCCGGAACACAAGCATGGAGTAATTATTCAGTGCCCATAGGGATCCAGGCAGTCGCGTAGTTAGAAAATTGTTCCAGTGAGGACACAACAAAATAACACCGATATTTTTGTTGTGTAAAAAAAAAAACTCTCTTCTTTAAGAATTATACATGCCCTGATTTTCCTTTAAACTTTTCTTTAAGATACATTCCTTTTTGAAATGTGTATAACTATCACATTATCTTCAACCCAAAAGAAAAATCAAGGAGAATACAGGAGTCTACCTCTTGACATCATTTTATGGTAATATAGTAATTATAATTCCGTAAACATGTAATAGTTTTGAGACAAAAATTCAGTATTGAGGCTTGCTTGTCACAATATAATTAATTATTCAATGGTCTTGAGGCGTCACCCTGTGATGCCCTAACACCATTTTCCATCATTTATTATTATTATTATTATTATTATTATCGGCTTCATCAGAACATATTTAGGTGAAGCTTGTATTTAGTCTTGAGTCTCACATAGATATGTACAGTAGAATGTCGTTATAACACCAGGTGATAGTGCCCCAAGAACACTCCATTTTTTTTAATTTATAAAACGGTGAAATACTAATGAAACTTCTAATATATATATATTTTTATTACAAATGTACAAAAAAAGATAAAACGCAAAAATTCTTATTGTGAACAAAAATGTTGAGTTCACGCAAAAAGCACATAAGCAAGATATATATTGATCGTTACGGATTACAAAATTTGTGAGATCCATAGATCAATTCTCTTCGAACAAGTACTGCAAAGACAGGTTTAGATATTAAAAAAAAAAAAAAGTAAACAAAAAGTCGAAAAATGAGAAGAAAAAGAAAATTTGCAGACTTAGATGGTTAACATCTAAATGCATGAAATGTCGTCGAATTTTGTTTTTCACGGCTTGAAAAATTCCCAAATCAGCCTTGGATTATGATGATTGTTATTCGCGTTTAACCGCAAGCGGGGGGTATTTTGGGAATTCCCTGACGTTGTAATTCCACCATCACACTGTCAGTAGACGGAGGTTTTAGGCCAAGAGGAAGTGGCAGCCATGGCTTTGACATAACATCTCCAATGGCTGCATCAATGCTCTCCTTAGACTGTTACGTACATTAAACAAACAAACAAATACAAACAATTAATAAGACAATAAGTCAATTATTGTTGTCATTTAATACAAGAAACATCTCACTATATCGAAAAATTCGAATTTTAAGTTCCCTTTCCATCTCAATGTTTTTGTCCATTTCACTATTTCAGACGTCGCAGTAAATTTTGCATGTCAAAACTTTACTACTCGCTCTATTTGAATGATATTGCAAAAATATGAAAGGAAAAAAGAAATAAGAATAACTTTAAGGAATTGATTTTCTAATTTTCTTTTTTATCATTCACACTCTTTGCTTGTGTTCTCATTCATGTGAAATTACTATATTATCCTATGAAAAAGTGAATTAACGAAAATTTAACATAATAAATTTGACTCAATATAGTGACGAAGCAACAGAAAAAATGAAGCAAAATGTCATTAGGACATGAGAAATACTAAATGTTTGTCTTCCATGATGTCGTATGTTCGAATTTCATGAAGACCAATCTTTTAATGATCACTAACTTTAGGGTCTCCCAATTACTCCATATGTCCCTTTTTAAGTGATTTATACGGAAATACGTGCAATTTCAAACTTCTAAAAAATATATTTCTCTCTATAATTTTTTAACTTTTTTATACCAAATTAAAGTGCTCATTGAGCACTTTAATTTGGTGCAAAAAGAAATTAAAAACGTTATATGGAGGTGCTTTTTTTAACGTCAACAAAAATATACGTTTGCCAAACGAATTATTTAAAAAGGGACGGAGGGAATAATTAAGGTGCATATAAGTTTCCCGAGCATATGTTAAAAAAAAAGAAAAAATTCTGAGTAGTTGGATTCTTACCGGAAGCAAGTCCAATGGAGGGTGGGGACCACCATGTCTGGAGGGATCTAATCTGAACATGGCATGGGGTGGTGGAATGCCAGGGACCGGTGGCACGGGAAATCTCTGCAGTACCAATAATAATGCATGCACTAACCAAGTAAGCCAAAAACTTCTACAAAAAGACATGCAAATGTGTATGAAAACATTGAAGTACTGCTTTAAAGATGGAGCCAAACTCAATAATCCGTCCTAAATTGCTCGTTCTTTTTAGAAAATTGGGCACTTTACATACTAAAAATTTGATTTATGAGAGGTATTTTTTGGAAAAAACATTTGCAACCCATTTTTTTTTCCCTAAATGAGATCTTTAAATTGGTGTAAAAAGTTATGGAAAAAAATTCTTGCTAATATAATATTGTTACGTGCAAAATGAAGAGTTTCTAAAAAAGAGCGAGCTATTTAGGACGGAGTAGCTAGGGGTGAAAAAAAAACCGACGGGACCCGAACCGACCGAAAACCGAAAATTCGGTTCGGTGTTCGGTCGGCCCAGTCTGAAAAAAACCCGAAAAAACCAAACCGAAAAAACCGAAATACATCTCGGTTCGGTTTTGGGTTCCCGGAATTTCTTCGGACCAAACCGAAATACCTCAAAATCATATCGATTTGGACCGGAATGCCCCAAAACTGTACCTATTTAGACCGAAAATGAGCATGACTAATTTCAAAATTAAAATAATGTAAATCTTGGGCAGTTTTTTTGAGACAAAGTTGGATTCCCAATCTTGGAATACGTTTTAAATTGGTAAAGTAAAACAATGACCGAAAATTCCATTCAAGTTTGGAACCGTCCAACTCAATCTCAACCGTTCATTTGAATCTAAACGCCGGACCGAAAACCCCGAAAAAACCGACCGGACCGAACCACCGCGAACCGATTTCGGTCCATTGCTATTTTCGGTCGGGTCGGTTTCCGGATAAGTTACCCCGAACCGATCGGTTCGGTCCCGAACACCCCGAAAACCGAACCGAACCGACCGAATTTCACCCCTAGGAGTAGCATATGACTACTCAGAAAAAACCTACAAAACAGAAAGGATAGGAAAGAAAAGTAGTTACCGTTGTTGCCAGTGGTGGTGGAAAGCAAGCTGGGGTTGGTGAGGTATGAGAATTTGGCATCTTTTTTCAACAAAAAGGAAACATTTCAGTAATTTAAATAGGGAAATCGAATATCTAAACATATGAACTAATCCAAACATAGAAATAATCATTGGACAGTTAGCTAATAGCTGAAATAATATGTAAATTATTTTAAGGGAAGAAATAATCAATTTTTATTTTTAACAAAGATTAACTTCCTGATCTGAGGTTCCCTGTGAAAGTGTACAAGGGTAGCCAACTGAGCTAACTCAACTAGTTAGTTGTTTTTTAAATAAGGAGTATTAAGTATGGTGTTAATTTGGATTTCGAACTTAGGGTTGTTTTGCCTAAATAATAGAGCCCGATTTTTTATTTAAATTTTTTTTCGCATTTGTTAGTTTCTCGTCGGTTTTATTTTTTTTTGGATTATTGTGAATGAATAAATAAGCTACATTATTCTGCATAAATATTTTGTATAAGAAACATATACCATAGGTAACTGTCTGGTGAGCACATTTTGATACCATAAATATGTGGTGCACAATCGTTTGTTTTCTAGGAAATGTATTAGATGAGTTTCACTTTTAAGTCACCTCAGCATTATTGCAATAAACATTCAACTTAATATTTGATTTTCAATAATTTGTATAATGAAGGTCAACTTAATATTTGCTTTTTTCCAATAATTTGTATTATGAAGGTTACACATAAAAATACTAATATTGATCTAACATTTTCTAGTGTGACACATCAAATGAGCTTGTAGCCAACAAAATATTACCCTGGAGAAAGAGGGAGATAGATTTTGGTATATTACCCTTTTGTGGTGCGGGTGCCAAAATGAAGGGTCCGGTGGTGGCCGTGGAGGAGGAGGATGTGGACTTGGAACCCATGCCACTGCAGCCGGCCGAGGTGGTGGAGATGGGGCTGGGGCTAAATGTTTAGGCCACATGTGCATTAGGGATTGGTCCATGGATGGATGTCCCCAAACATGTAAGGGTCTGAAGTGTTGTTGTAAGGGTGGCATGGGTGGAGGGAAGCCCATAGTAGGTACAACCCAAGGTCTTATGATCTTACTTCCACCTCCGGCTGCCGTGGCACCACCGTATATTTGCCGTCTTTGGCTCCAAGTTGCTGCCTCAGCTTCTCGAGCTAGCAAATGCTTCCGATGCGATCTATATTTCTGCACAATTCAGAATTGTTTCTCATTTCATGACAATCATCCGAAACACAATGGAACATCGAAAAATTGTACGTTTGTTCAAGCTAATTATTTTCTTTTTTATTCAACACTTTCACAGTTTTTTTTGGCTTGGCAAAAATCAGTGTTGTTAGTGCTTAGGTACGTACCACTCCACTTGCAATTTTTTTATGCTTTACTTGATTAATCTCCTCTCAAACGATGTAAAGGAAAGTTTACTATCCAGTTTATCGATGAAATAGCTTGTCGAGAAAAATAAACCAAAAAGATTAAATAACACTACTGTTATCTGTTATTTAATTTCATTTTTTATGTAGGAAATTAATCTCTCAACTTTGATATTAATTTAACCACATGCTAGTAAAGAAGTGCCCTAGACTCGAGTGCATGGTTAGACAAGTTTTGAAATTCCAAAATTTCACATTATTGAAAATTGGTAACTACCAACCAAATATCTCTCAAAATGCTTTTGAAATCTTCACAGTTTAGTTTTTTTTTTTTTTTTTTTGTAACGCAGGGTATCCTGAGTCAATGTGTGGTCACCTCGAATTAACCACTACAGCTCCTCCTGTAGCCGTTTTTACCGTTCACTCTTTGAACCATATAGGTGCAACCCTATAAAAAAGCCATCCGTGTATTTTTTTTTTTTCTTTTTGATTACCAGATGTCCGGGCCATCCGTATATTTTTACCTACAAGATTTTTATCTTTCTGAAGTCTAGTGCATAGATTATAGAACTTCATAAAAAAAAAAAACAGTAAGAATATAGAGAAAATTAGAGAAGAAAGAAGCCAAGGTATGTACTTGAAGATGACTGGCAATATTATGGCGAGTGAGACAATCAATTCCCATAAGCTCTAAAATCCTCGAAGGTACTGCTTTGTCTACCCCCAGCTGCTCCACTGCTTGCACAAATCTCCTGTGTAGATCTGCCGTCCAATCCACCTATTATCCCACACACGCACTTCAAGAATTTTGTACAAAAATTATAACATTTTAAAATTAATCTTTCATATATCGACAAGTTGAATTTTTTATCTTTAATTTTAATCTTGGTTAATATACATGTATATTTAAAGACTGTCCATAATTCCCGTGAGCTCCTTCAAGCCCATGAAGTATGTGACAATTCATGAGAGAGAGAGAGAGAGAGAGAGAGAGAGAGAGAGAGAGAGAGAGAGAGAGAGAGAGTTGCAATTAACCCTAGAGCTGATGTTAGCTTGAATCCGCTAGTACTAATTAACCTAACTCCCATTTTCCCAAGAGGATTATGAGCAAAGTTTTGAATATCATACCCGTTATGATATTGGGATTTCTACTGGTGCGGTATGTAAAGGCACCGGTGAGATATCATTACCATTATGGATTTATCCAATAAGTGTTATTTTTCATATTGAAAATTTAAATATAGGAAATCTATTTAAAGGAAAAACAACGTTAGAAATACTACGACAACATTTCTCCTTGATATGCCATATCCTCGATGTGGCTTTAGTCGAATTTTAATAAAATTTTATTGCCGATCAAATAAAAAGGATGTAGTACCAACCAACCGGTACTGTCTGATATTTTTTACAATCCTAGGATATCGAATTTGCTCAAAACGGTACGAATTTAAATCAATTAATCAAAGTTAGCATGAAGCCATGAACTCATCATCACAAAAGAATTAAATTACCTTAACTTTTCTTTTCCCTTGAGAACTCTTAGACTGTCCCGATGATTTCTTTCCTTTTCCAGCTTCCTTTCGCAACGGTTTTGCACCACCACCACCACCACCAACGGACTCATCATCAATATCTCTCTTGCTCAAAATCTCCTCCGACGCTTTCACCCCCTCCTCCACTACTTTCTCACCCGACCCAAACGACGACGACGTCGTGATCATCTCCGACGACGTGGTGTTCATCTCCGACTCCTGATCACCCCCGCTTGCTGACGTCGAAAACTCGGCCAGGATTTCCGAGTCCATCTCCAAATCGGGCAACACGTCCCCGTCGTTGATCCCGACAAACAGGTCGTCGAAATCGATGCTATCGAGAAAATTCCCGTCGGAGAACTCCGAGAAGTCGTTGATCGAGAAGCTTTCCCTCTCATCCTTGGCGTGCGTCAAAGGCGATAAAGCAAGCATTCCAAAGTCCAGCTGATTTGGTCTGGTTCTGCAATTCAGTGGTCTGATTATAGTTCTGGCAAAAAAAAAACACTAGTAACGATGGTTCGGTTACTGATTCTGTACTTATGAACAACGTTTTGGATCAAGAAAGTGGGTTTTCTGGCGAATCGACTGTGGTGGCAGAAGGGGAGAGGATGATTTTTTATAAGAAATTAGTAATGCGATGGTTGGAATTTTGGAAGTGGAAATGGGGAGTGTGGAGACGTTGGATCTCCATTCTCCACCACAAGGTCTCAAAGATTTGTATTTATGTTTTTGTTTGGGCTTGAGGTGTCTTTGTTTGTTTAAAACAAATTTGTTTTTTTTGGGTTTGTGGATGGAGTTTTTTGGGAGTTTGAAAAATCTGTGGAGTCCGCTCTCTCTCGTGACCTGATTTTCCTTTCTCCTTTATACTATTTATGGGTTATCCACTGAGGAGAGAGAGAAAGGACGAACGAGGGATAGAGCAGAATACGTATTAGTAGGGTCGGTAAACAGAACAAATTAATTTCTCCTAGTATTGTACTTTAATTTCATTGGCAGTTCAATAAATACTATTCCCTCCGTTCCCGAATAATAGTCTATAATAACCGGTTATGAAGTACGGTTGAACTGTAAGGGCATTGTTCAAAGTTTCATGATTACATACTCTTATGAAAAATTAATCACATCGGACGATTCCAGTGTTGAATTTCATATGCGTACTTATAGAAACCTGAATAAGGGAGAGGCATCCTAACAGACCGATAGACTTGTACATTGTTTCTATATGACCCGATCAATTCAATCAGACACTCGCCATCTTTTTTTCATTGTTTAACTCTTTGATAACATGAAAATACTATTGTTCTTTTATTTTGTGCTAAGCGAAAAAAATTTATTTATCTATTGCAGGGCCCTTCATTCTAAAATTTCTCCCCTTCTCTCTAAAACTCTAGCCAGCCATTTTAGGGATTCCCCTGGAGGCCATCCTCTCTCCCTCCCTCTTTCTCCCATTTCTCCACCCCTTTTATTTCTCCTTCTTTCTACCATCTCAACCCACCTTATCCCCCATCTGTCTCTTGCGTTTTTCCTCCATCGCCGTCACACTGCTGGGTGTGGCGGCTTTAGCCTAACGGCACGTTGGTTTCGTTGTTTCTCCCGCCAGATTGCGTTGTTGGACGCTCTCAGTTTTATGGCCTAACAGTTGGTGGAGGTCTGGCGAAAGGTGCAGTCTTTCTTACGATTTTCGGTTGGTGTGTGCTTATTGACGGTAGCTGGTGGTGGTTGCTTCGCTTCTGGAGTTCATCTTTGTGCTCCTGGTAGTGGCAGTGGCTGTTTTTGGTTGAGGGTTTAGGTGTGTTTAGGGTTTCAGAGGCTTGGGAAGATTGGGTCGGTTCTTCTGTTTTCTTTACCTTTTTGCAAATTAGGATGAGGCGGTTGTTGGTGGTTGTTTTGTTCTACTTTCTGTTTGAGGTCGCGAGGCATATGAATGTCGGTCTCTTGGGCGCCAACATAGTTGGAATGCTTGTAGTCCGTTGTGATGCCATTTTTCGTGATCCTTTTAATCTTTGTAGCCTCTCTCAAAGATTAATATTCCCTCCATCCTAAAATTTTAGCCCATGTTACTATTCTAACTTGATGGAAAAGGTTTTTTTTTGGATGAATAGATAAAAAAAAAATTATTCCAACTGTGACATTGCCGATAGATTGGGGTAAGATCGATGCCGACGACAGGCAAAGTGTCGCGCCCTCAATTTTATAAAACATAATTCCAATACGTAATCCACGTGGATAGTCAAATAGTCCACGGTCAAGTTCAGCATTCCTTTGAAGTCAAAGTCAAACATACGATAGTCTACCGGGTACTCGTACCCATGAAATAAATACATAAGTTTGAAAGTGATTATAGTGATCAAGTCAAAAGTAAAAATGAGATGAAGTTACAAAATCATCTCTTTCAAAAGAGGATAGAGTCCAAAGATGATGCTATAACTCCTCCAAGTTAGCTTTCAAAATATGCATGCACACATCCCATGTAATCCACGTCATGCTCCATGCGGGGTATCTGAAATTGTTAGAGTGAGCTCACTAGCCCAGTAGAGAAAAGTCTACCAAAATTAAATGCGATGAAATGCAAGTGCGGAATGGAGAACAAGGATGAAAATCACACAACGGTACTTTAAGACTTCATAACGACTACACAAAATGAGAGTAAGTTCAAAGACTTCTAGATTCATAGACTTTCACCCAAAAATGCCCGACACGTACCCAATATGTACCCAACATCGCCCATGTGTCTTATTCATTAATTTCGTCGTGTCACCGGTTCTCTAAGTTAAGCATTTTAGAAATTCCTAGCAACACGTCCATAGAACGGCCCTAGTATCAATACGGGCGTCTTACGACCCCGTGTCATCTTTCCCTTGGCTAAGGCATATTCCTAGCGACACGTCTAAAGGATGGCCCTACTATCATTCCGGGCTATCTTTCGACCCCGCATCATGTTTCAAGTTCTCACTTTAAATCCACATTCATTTATCTCAAAATAGTGTCACCGTATCACCCATAGCCTGTATTGTCATTCAAAACCACAACCTTTATCAATTTCTATCAAGTAGCGTGTGTCTAGCGTACGAAGCAAGACTCATTTTCCATAGAAAATCAATGGGATCTCTAATTCCCCACGTGGATAGGCTTAGAATTGGTATTTCAACAAGTAACGAGGTGTAAATTGATTTACCAAGTACATAACCGAACCAAGCAATTGAAACCAAGAAAACTGATTTTTGTGCCAAAAAGTCAAAAGGTATTGATACCCCCCAAAAAAGTATCGATACTTTTGCCCTTAGAGGCAGATTTTTGACAAATTCAAGGGGTTTCCAAATGACCTTCAACCAAGCACGTTTATGACCAAATACCAACTCAACAAGCTACAAGGGGATATCACAATAACTAATTTACGTAGGATATCAACACCAACCATGGATCCAACTTCTAATCAAAACATTGAGACTAGAAATAGATTTTTCAAAGGATTTTCAAGAAATCAAGAGGGATGGGTCAAATGAGTGCACAATCCATACACCAAGCACTTTAAAACATTTAGTAATGTGAGAAGTTTCCGTACCTCAATGTGTAAAAGCCTCAATGCCAAGGTTGAGCAAAATCCTAGCTTTTCCAATGAGATCCAAATAAGAACACCACCTCCCAGAGTGAAAAGAACGCAACCCAAGCTTCCAAGCACGCATTGGAGGTTAGTTTTAGTGAGGGTTTAGGAGGAATTTGAGTGAGGGAGTGAGATTTGGTGTGGAAGTTGAAGAAAATGGAGAGAGAGATGGATGGTGAGAGGGAGGGGAGGGGAAATGTCATCTCTCTCTCTCTCTCTCTCTCTCTCTCTCATACACCACATATACGCATTTCACATAGTAATTGCACCACACCCCCTGTACAAACTAACATGTTATAATTAGGCCCAGTTCAACTTTCAACACTTAATAAACCCACAATCTACCATTTAAAACAATTCCTCACATTTTCCCAACTTTATTTCAAGAAAAACGTTTAAAATTACGGGTACTTACACGAAGGCCTAATGAAGCTCAGCTATCTTGACCAGGTTTCAGCCTTTAGAACAGAACATAATTAGAGAGCCACAAAGAAAAAGAAACTATGCTATTGCCTAAGATAAAGGCCGTAAAACAAGGGCCCAAGGGCGCCGACGATGAGCGATGGCCAACAAATGCCAAAGGAACAGAACGTAGTGTGCAACAAAACGAAAACAACAAACAACAAAACTAAAATAAAAAATCTAAACTAAATGCAACCCAATGAAACCACCCTAGACGAAACCATTGTAGAAACAACCGGACCACCATAAAACTGCCGGAACACCACAGACAAATCACCTTAGAAAATAAACCAAACCAATTCACTCCAGCAACTGATCCCCACTTCCATCCTAGGCAAATGGAGCAAATCCGAAATCACCACAACCAAGCCACATGCAAACATCGAAAACAATGAAAGCCGATTGGGTCAAGTGAGGAAGGAAAGATCGAGGAAGCGAGTCCGACCCAATTGGAAGAAGGAAAAAGAAAGAGAAAATGCCCGATCGGACGAGAAAGGGGGAAACGAAAACGGGGGGCCACTCGGGTAGTGGGAGAAGGCAATTACTCAGGCGGGGAAAGGGAAAGGGAAACCACCGGGGGGGGGGGGGGGTTAACGCTGGAGAAACAGAAAATAGAAGCAAAACCAGCGAAAAATATTTGCATGCAAGATCGCCTGTGAAAAGGTTTATATCTTTAATATATAAAACTTTTATAAGCAATATTGATCTTATTTGATATATCTCAATTAGTTTTATTAAATAATTTTTTTTGAAATCTTAAAAAATAGTATAAATTGAAAGATATAAACATTTGAAAAGAGAATAGAAAAGTGACAGTGGACTAAACTTTGGAATGGAGAAAGTATATTTTTCTTCCCATAAAAAAAGTACAGTATGTGATTATATCTCTAGTGTATATGAAACGACTCCTAAATTGTTGAAACATACCTCTACTAGTCATGCATGTATATTTCAGTAGCTTGCGATATCCATGGAGTGTCCCAATTATTCAAGAAGTATACAATATGGATGTGACTTGGTTTAATTTCGTAAATTCAATATGCAAGAGTGGTTAGCATGCATGACTTTTTTTTTTTTTTTTTTGTAAACTGTGGTAAAAATTACAAATATGTCATTTCATTCTCATTCTTTTTCTCAGACTTTTTGAACAGTAAACTAAGGGCAGCCCCAACAAGGCTCCCTAAAGATGAATTTTAGCCATAATAGGGAGGAAAGTGTCAAATCAATCCCCCAACAGCCTCAATAAAAAGCTCCCTATTCTACTTGGATGAACAATGCCTCCCTAAATCCCTCCTCATTTAGGGAGTTACTGTTC
>JAXBDA010008880.1:0-13751 GCA_036023075.1 Gaultheria prostrata
CGGTGGACCTTAAAAACATGTTTTAAACACATCTAACGGTTCGGATTGTCTCGGATCATTGAAATTCAATCTCGAACGACAAATCTCTTACATAAGGCTTATGTAAGGGAGCCCTTATAAGATCCTCCTATATATATATATATATATATATACACACATATATGGATTTAGATTTTGATAGAGGATTTATGTATGGATTTATGGATTTATATATATATATATCGTCTCGTTTAGAACTTGGAAGTTTGATTCAGTATATATATATATGGATTTATGTTGGATAGAGGATCGCAACACAGTACACACCAGTTCAGAATTTCAGATGCATGTTGTTCATTTGTATGGGACTATTTGCTTGGTTTTTTGTACTCAAGTATAGAACCATCTCACATGATCCATGTATTGTATAGCTGGTCAGATCTAGTGTCAAATTTGGCACAATGTTTGGTAAATTAGCTTTAATGTACTTATGTATTGTATATTTGTATCCTTTTGTTGCAGGAATTTTGGTTGGAAACTTGGAATTGGCAATCAGTTTTACTCATTCGAGGAGCTGGTTGTAGCATGCCAAAGGTATTAAACCTTTTCAAGTTCTCTACCTTTTGCCCCTTTATGTTCATAGTTTCAACTTTCAATTGGTGGAATTGGTGGTTAGTGGTTATTGTCGATTAATGGTAGTTCGGTTGGCTTGTTGCTCTGCGTGTGATTTTAAGGGGAGTTCGGTAGGCTTGTTGGCTTGTTGCTCTGCATGTGATTTTATGTTATGAACTACGGTGTTTATTTGCTTTTTTTGTGTGGTTGTATTTTTGTTTTGTAGATGGATGTATCTAAGGTTACTAAGACTGGGTCTAATACAATTGATATTGATATGGATATCGAAATTGATGATGACCCCATCTTAGGGAATGTGGAATATGAACTTGTTAAGAAAAGAGCAAAAGCTAAGAATGCATCCACTGTATGGGACCATTTTGAAAACGTACCCAAGCCCAAGAATCCACCACCGGATTCTAAGGATAAGTCTAAATGTATTTTAAAAGTTTTTACTTTTTGTACTTTACGATGACTTAGTTATTTTAAAAGCTAAGAATGCATCCACTGTATGGTGTTTTTTTGTACTTTAAATTTTTGCCTTATTTATTTTAAAAGTTTTTACTTTTTGTACTTTACGATGGCTAATCTTTTTATTTTTTGACTAATTTAGGAGCTACTTTGGTGAGTTGGAGTCTTGGAGAGTTGCTGCCTTGTTGGGAAATGCTAAGTCACCTACTTGGAGCCTTTGGGAACTTGAAGCCTTTTCAATTTTAATCTCTACTATATTGACTATTGATATTGGTGATTTGCCGGTGTTTGAAACTTTAGTAATTGGTGATTTAGTGTGTTTGAAACTTTACTAGTTGACACTTTGTTTGAAACTTTAGTAGTAGGTTGGACTGTTTGAAATTAATTAGTAGGTTGCTATTTTGCTTGTAATTATTTGCTTGTAATGTTGTATGGCTGTTGGAGAGTGTACCAGTATTCCAAAGAATGTACCAGTACTCCAATTCCAGTAGGTAATGTTGTATGGTTGTTGGAGACTACTCCCTCTCTTGTACCAAGACTCCAATTCCAGTAGGCAGTAGGTTCTGGCCGAATGAAGCAGCAAGCTTTGTTTTTTTTTCTTTATTGGGCTTGGGCTTGGCCCAATGTTTATAATTAATTCTGATCTTTTATTTCATTGGGTTTAATGAGCTGAAATGGAATTTTTTAAATTGGGCTCAAATGGAATTCGGCCCAAAACTGAAGCCCATAACAAGAACCGAACCGGCAAGGAACCGAACCGAAACATAGGAACCGAACCGGTCGCTTAAAATCCGGTTCCGATTCCATATCCTTCCAGAACCGGTTATATTCGGTTTTATGAAAAATCCTCAAGAATCGGACCGGTTACACCCTTACTCTCGAGTATACCCCAAAGACAGCCGTCGACGTGGCGGTGCCACATTGGACTGGTGGTCCTGCGCCCCCTTAACTCCAAAAAAGGAAAAAAAAAAAAAAAGTGGCCAATTTCAATTCGTCTATCCGCCCCTCATCTCTCTCTCCCAAAACCCACCTCCCTCCTCCCACCTCTTCCCACCACCACCACCCACCACCACCACCAGAGAGATGAGGGGCTAAGAGAGAGAACCGGGTTGAAATTGGCAAGAAACTTTCAAGACCGCGCGATTGTTAAACACCCAAAGTAGGCTCCGCATCATCACCACAAATCCAGTGGCTTCCCTTTGTTTCCCACCAATGGCCACTGGCCGACACGTCGTCGTTCTACTCATCCTAGGCCTCGTATCCAAATCCATCTCCCGACCAATCATCCAAACGACGCCGGAGAACCAAAAATCCGCCGTATCCGACCCGATCTCCGATGGAATTCGCGCCCGGAGCGACGACTACTCGTACTGCGAAAGCTGGAGGTACTCCGTCGAGACCAATGACGCCGGAGTCTGGAGCCAGGTTCCGGCGAGGTGCGAAGAGTACGTGGAGGAGTACATGACCGGTGGCCGGTACAGGTCTGACTCGGACGTGGTCGCCGACGATGCGTTGGCGTTTGCTAAGACGGTGGAGGTCTCCGGTGACGGAAAGGACGCGTGGGTTTTCGATATTGATGAGACGTTGCTCTCGAACCTTCCCTACTACGCGGCCCATGGGTTCGGGTGAGTCCCACAGTTTTTCCCAGCTGTCTGATTGGTTTCTTTTAGCTTTCCTGTAACTTATTTGGTGTTCATTTACCAAAAAAATTGTGGGATTGACAGTTTTAACCTTCCCACATTACTTTGAAATAAATTCAGCAAATGAGAAGGAATCTTAGTTTATGTGTGAAGTTTTTTGTCAACAGAACACACGAAAATGTAAATTGAAACTTAATTTATTCTGATAATACACTTTCCATATAACATTTTTGACAACTGAATGGAGCCCTACTGAGGGCCGAGGGTTGCTAATTGATTGTTGGTTTGTGGCATGACCACTTATGGTTACGGGTTGTTTGCCGGCCGGATTACTCTTGGGTGGATTAAGGGGAGATATTATAAAAGGGCGGATATACGTATGAAGGCAATATGTTGTAGATGGGTTGTTTGAGTAATTTGTAGAAGAGGGGATATGTATATATGCTTGGTTTGTTTTGGGTAGATATGAGTAGGTCCATGTGGATATAGAATTAAAAGAGCCGTTGGCATTTTTGTAATTAAGAAGTCCGATATGAATCCGGATATAATAACGATAGAGAGAGGGGTGGTATTATTTTATCCGACTCCTTACCTATATATAATCCCGGATATATGTGGGTCCATAATACGGTATTATATCCGCCGTCGGCAAACGACCCGTTACTTAGTGCCTGATGGCACTGAATAATCTTTCCCCACCGTAGATGGGTGAACAACTTTGTATCAACGGAATGTGGTTCAAATAGCCCATTTGGTTCTTTTTTTTTTTACCCCTTTGATTGGCAAAAGAAATTTTATATATCACGAAGATAAATTAGAAAACCAGTACATTATGGAAAGAAATGTATTTGAGAGAGCTTTGAAGAGTGAATCAAGACTCTCTTAGTGCTGCAGCTTGCGAAATCTAGACAAAGATAGTTGTCGAGATGCCAAGTATGATAAAAAAAACAGCCCTAAAACAGAAAAAACACCCTAAAAAGCCCAAAAAACTGCTGTCGAACTATGCCAAAACATAAACAGTCTGGTTTGGTAAAGAGTTAAAATTGAGGTGAGGCCGATGCGTGTTCCAAGGGTGTTTGAAAGTTCGCTTTCAACTTTCTGCTCAGACCAATTTGATGGTCTAATGCAATTAGACTGGTTACCCATGCACTTGACTAAGGTTCAAACTTCACATACTACAACTAATAATACTGACATTTGCCTAAAAAAAAGAATTTAAGAAATAGTGTTTGCTTGGGCCATGTTCAACTTTCATTCACACCAAAACTGATAAAATCATAAAATTGTGCTATAAATACAAAAGATGCCCTTGGAAGATTAGTGGTTGTATATGGAACAAATTACTACTCAAAATCTTCTCCAGGAATAGAGGCATTTGTAATGACTGTAGGTTCATGAATTCACGGTAGTCACCAGTCATTACCAATCTCACTCGAGTATTACATTGGACAAGTATTTAGGCATGTACGTGTCCCAGGAGTGTCATGTGCATGACCGAGACGTGTCCAACACAGATATGTGAGGGCAGTAGACGTGTCCGTGCTTCTTTGCGTTTGACTATTCATGTTATGGTTACCTTGCTTTTGTTTAACTTACACTAACATACAGTTTCGGCTAAAGTGCATAAATAATCTTGTTTTGAACGTAGATCAGAAGAGTTCACCGAAACCTCTTGGAACGAATGGGTGTATTTGGCTGAGGCCCCTGCCCTACCAGCAAGTTTGAAGTTGTACAAGGAAGTTCAACGACTGGGGTTCACAATATTTCTCTTGACAGGGCGTGACGAGTCTCAAAGAAATGTCACAGTGAAAAATATGCAATATGCTGGGTACAACAATTGGCAAAGGCTTATACTAAGGTATGCAGAAAATTTGATGATAGGAAACTATTTTCTTCTGCTCCTCTTTCACAAAAAATATGGCCATTTAAATAATATAATTTCTTTCTTTATTTATTTATCAAAATGAGGTTAAAATAGTTAGAATAATTTACGAGTAAACTTTGGTGGATGAAATAGGGGAGAATCAGATAATGGGAAGCTGGCCATTATATACAAATCTGAGAAGAGAAAGGAGGTAGAAGATGAAGGCTATACGATTCATGGGAGCTCTGGTGATCAGTGGAGCGACTTGTCAGGCTTTGCAATATCCAAACGGTCTTTTAAACTCCCAAATCCAATGTATTACATTGCCTAAAATAGGTAATCGTGTACTCTGATGCTTTAAAAAAATTTCCTCTTATGAATGGTACAGACTAATTGTTGCGTCTCCACAATTGAATTCGATCAACTTGAATGATACAATGGCTTATTCATCTCCTCATTGTTGGGTTTATGCCGTCTATTTTGTTTGTATTAGTGGAACTTGTTACTGTTTGCTTGTTGATTTGTGATCTTAATGGCCATGACCTCAACTTAGTTCCCTCTGTTTTCCGCGTTATCTTAAAAAGGAATTCTGGCATGATGAACAAGAATCCCTATAGCACTTGATCTGTTGTTAGAAAATATTTATATTCCAGAACTTTCTCTCTTCATGTGCAGTGATAACCAATGAGTAGCAAACTAGTGGTTTGAGCATAAAACACATATCCATCCTTTTCTTTTCTCACCCTGATTATTTTTGCACTCGGAAATATATTTAGTTTCGATATTTTTTTTTCCGAATGAGAGTGTGTTCAATGATTTGGTCTGTGAATTTAATCTGGATTGATTAACTATGGTTCTTCTGTCGTTCTGTTCCAAAACTTTTATTGCTGGTTTTGTTTTTTTTGTTTTTTTTTTGTCAGTTTGGGTTGTGGATGGAATTTTCTTGTAGAGTTGTCGTAGAGGACTGTTCTATTTTGTGGGCTTGTGGCTGATTGAAAATGTGCAGAGTGAGAAATGAGCAATTGTTTGTCTATTTTTATCTACTTTTCTTTTATTGTAAGTTTATGCTTTGGTGTTTCAAATACAAACTCTGCGGTTGAGTTGTAGTATGACTTGACATAGTTACAGTGAAGTTGAGTATTTATGGAGTTTTCATAGTCCTTTTTAAACCTCTTTTGCAACTCTTACTTGGTGTGAGGAGACCCTTAGAAGAGGCTTTTGGGGTTCCAGCCCCCTGCTCCCTTCCCACCCTGTTTTATTGAGTCAGTTCATACTGCAATTTTTCTAACTTTAATTGGGTTCCCACTATTGAATGGTGAAATTGGTCTATCAATTTGGCTTCATTAACCAAATGAGATCAAGTGGGTGACTAACCTAGATTCCAAGTACACGTGGAGAAAGAATATTGTCTACCATATACCTTGGATCAAGGACAACGAAAGTTTAAAGAAATACTATTGTAACATATAAAAGGGGAGAGAATTTTTGTCAATACAAATTGAAAAATACTGTAAAAAGATTGTCATATGTGTTTTGGATCCTAAGATAGGATCATCAATAATTATAACATACAATTTTGCGCAGCTTTAAAACCGAAATAATAGTTCAAAAAATAAAAAAGCATTGCTAAAATTAACACTACTCTTTCAAAAACTTTTTGTTGAGCTAGGGTTGGATTGTTTAAAATTCTACTGGGCGGGTGAACTTTATAGAATTATTAAATTTTTGAGAAAAACTACTACTATAACTTTAACAAAAATTTAAAATGTGGGTAAGGTGGGCAGGCGCCCGGGCTTATCAGTCCCTTGGTCTGTCCTTGCCTTTCTCCAACCAATGCGGAGAGAAATCCCTTTACCGATATTTGATTACATCTTTCAAGTCGTGTGCTGTTAAGTGTCCAAGAGTAAGATAGAAAAAGCTTTTTAAGTACTTTCTAAACAACTAGGAACACAATTTGTGTCCTGATAATGAAGGGGGGCAGGTTACTTATAAAAAAAAAATGAAAGGGGGCAGGTGTATATCAATTGGGTTACAGTTCTTCTTCAAAGACGAGCATATTCTGAAAATAGGAGAGAAGAAATGTATAAATACAGAAATATACAGAGAGAGTCTACAGAAATATACAAAGTTCTCTCTCCCTCTCTAAAAAGGTCTGCTTTTCCTCACAATGTCGTCTCCATATTTCTTTGTAACTTTTATAAATGACTGACCTCTCACAGGAATTGGGCCAAGAGTAACTTTGATAAAGTCTACAATGAGCTGCTTACGGCCACAATACCACATGTCCTTGTTCAGAACACCAGTGTCAGTTGCAAATAAGCTTGAAAAAATCGAAAGGGATTTCCTGTGGGGGGGACAGTAATGATAAAAGGAAAATACACTTGGTTGGAGGGAAACAGAGTAAATAATGTTGTTCCCAGGTGTCACTCACGCTCACAATACACACACAGAAATCTGAGGAAAACTCCGTCTTTGTATATATAGGCACAAATATACACAAAACATGAAAAACCTCTCCGGGAGCCACAACCGGCTCCTCCTCTCCCTCAACCTCACCCTCTCTCACTTTGCTACAACCCACACTCTTACAGAGCACGAACGCAAATCATAGGGGAGGGAGGAGCTCCAAAACGTCATGCATGAGCTCACAAGGGGAACCCAGTCCCCCCCTTCCTGGAGCTACATCTGACCAAGGAAAATGATCCTGTGCATCGCGCACGTCATCACCCACATGGGTGAACATCAACAAATAAAAGTAGATGTTTGGTGGTTTGGGTGTGAAGAAGTTGATGATTCAAAATGCAGCTCTCCTATGCAAGTGGTGGTGGTCCTGGTGGAGATTTTGATCGGATAGGGCAGTTGAAATGTTTGCAGACATTACCATTCTTCGTCGTGGGTGAGGGTAGTGGCCGTAGAATCTAAGAGTTGGGAAGCTTAAGCAACCTAGGAGGTAGATTACACGTTTACAATCTCCAGCACGTGAAAGACAAAGAAGAAGCAAAAAAGACCAACATTTCAGCAAAATCAGACATCCAAGTGTTGGGTTTTCATTGGGATTGTAAGGCGGAAGGGGAGGAAGACACAAACAACACTAACCAAGGGGATGTGTTGGAAGGACTTCTACCACATAGGAACATTCGGGGCTTAATACTCGAAAACTTTGAAGGACGAAGATTTCCATCGTGGATGACAAGTCACCAGTGCTCCTAAATTTGGTGAAGATTGAATTAAGGGACTGCAGTCTATGTGAACAAGTCCCATCACCTTCCGTATCTCGAAATTAGTGAAATAGTCAGATTGGGTAATCTGAAGCGTATTGGTCCCGGATTCTATGGCTACGATGATGGAGGAGCATTAGAAGCAGTAGCATTTCAAGCACTCGGAAAACTCACTCTAGATGGTATGCCAATGCTAGACGAATGGTCATTGCCAGTTGACACGAGGAGGTCAGTGTTCTTTCCTCATCTAGAGGAGTTATACATTTCAGGTTGCCCTCAATTGATTGGAATTCCGTGTCATTTATTTTCCATTAAGGAATTGACTATTTCCTCAATAAATCTTTCTAATGTTGTAAGTGGAAAGAGGTGTTACCCTTGTTTGACTATTTGCGCAACACATTGGGATTCCAAGAATATGGAAGATTTGCTGGAAAAAAGCAGCGAGTCCCTAAGAAGTCTGACTCTTAGGGGATTGAATGAGCTGTTTTATTTGCCAAACAAGCTATGGAATCTAGTGTCTCTTGAGAAGGTGGAGATTATTGAATGCTCTAGTCTTACTTATGATATTAAGGGAGTGGAAGGATTCAACAGCCTGGAATCTCTTCAACAGGTTTCAATTAAGCAATGTGAAAACTTGACACATTTGGCAGAGGTACTTTTACAAAAGAACCTAAAAACATTAGAATTCAATAGCTGTCCGAGCCTAAAAACAGCTGAATTGCGCAACCTCACATCCCTTCGGAATCTCATCATTAGAGGCTGTCCAAACTCGGTGAGTTGTTGGGAGGACAGGTTATTCAGCCTGATGCAACTTCAAAGATTGGAAATGGGTGGTACCCTTATGACCTTACATATAGAGAAAATTTTTGTATCAACGAAACATGACGTGGCATGGTTTGCATATTAAAACATTGGATGCTTTTTTTTACTTATATGTTGAAATTTGAGTGCTTGACACATGAGGTCAAGACTAATAATCCAATCCCAGATCAAATGTTGTTGAAAACAAATGTGGTTTTGGCATTAGAGGGGGTATTGACAATTCCTTGTTGTGAATCCAATCCTAATCTCATCACCTTACGAATCTCATCGTTCTTAGTTGGGTTATCAAACGGGGCCTTAGTGTATGAATCAGGGGCGACGCCACATTCAGCTGTGGGGGTCAGCTGACCCCGCTAAAATTTGAAAAGCTTTGATAATACATGTGAAAATTATCCTGTGCAAGTGAGTAGTATAGTAAACGAACCCATTCAAACTTTCACGTGAACCCACTAAAGCCAGTCACCAGACTTTCAAGACCACTTGGTACGGCTAAAACATGTGTTGTTCTAGAGTATATTGCTTGTTTATAAATGCTAAACTGTGCTTCTATTCATTTTCACCAATTAAGACCTGACAACAAAGTATCTCTGTCCTAGTCTAGTCTTCTCTCTTGGTTAATGTGTAGTACTTTGCTCACTTTTCTCTATCATTACACAGTGGCATTTGACAGTCAAATGATACAGAGCATTCTCCCTTTCTCATGTGCAAGAGATTTCTGAGGTGTTTTTGAACGGAAGAGATGTATGAGGTTGAACCCACTTAATAATTTCTCTGGCGTCGCCACTGGTACGAACTCTATAGAAATGTGTGGTGTTAAGTAGTGTTGGGGCACCGGGTATCTGTGCCTCAAGACCACTGAATAATTACTTGGCATGCAATATGTTGGGCTATTAAAAAGTTCTCTTTTTTTTTTTTTTTTGCCATACAAATATACATAAAAATGACTCCCCTTTGTCAACAGCTGAGAAGCATTTAGGAGTTCCAAGCAATTGCAAGCCCCTTTGTTTTTTGATTTCTACTTTCTTAATCAATCAAATCTACATTTGCAGTATTTCTCTATATATGTCGTTGTTAGAGAACTCATCAAGCATCGTCATTTTTGGCAAGATTTGTTGCGTCTTCCAATATTCGCTCAGATGCGAATGTTACCTATCATTTCGACAACAGATGATTCACTCCATAGATCTTCTTTTGCATTTGAAGTTTTGCCTCTCTTAGTTCAGCTTGTTGCATTCTCTTATTCAACTTGAAGTTTTTTTCTTTACCTGTTGCGCTTTTGTTTAGTTGTTTGGAGCTGTATCTATTCATGTGATTATTCTTTTAACATCTATGATGTTGTTTTTGATACAACAAAAATGTTAAGTTGGCACCACATGGTTAACTTTGAGACCATGTTTTTCCAAGATTTATGTGTTGCATTTCTTGCTCCTTAACATGGTGAGCCAGATACAGTGATAAACTTGCATGGACTTCGCTCCCATAACGTGATTTCACGTATGTATACGTGCATACCGACATGCATAAAAATGGGTTGAATCTTCGCCGTATAATATTTGTTCCCATTTGAATCCATTTCTATCGCTTTCTGGACATATCTTTATACAAGCAAGAAGGATAGAGTATAACAGAATATCTAGATTTACCAAGTCTGTCACAATTTGAACTAGGAAATTTTGTGCCATGTTTATGAACTGGTCGTAATTGTGATCGATTACGACCTGTTCTAAAACACTAGTCACTGTACTCTCATGTTTATGAATGCCTAGAACTATCCCACCCAAATGCCTCACAGAATATAGGCCCCGCCTTGCTCCGGGAATACTAGGGCTATTCAACCCACCTCTAGGGATCGCAGAGCACTCCGGTTCAGGCCTCTGCCTTCTGTTCCTCCGAAAACAATTGCCAGAGAAATCAAAATGCACATTCCTATCAAAATACTAGTTCATATGGAGTTTTGTTCCACCTTTAATTAGATTTTCCGAAAAAAGGCGGTGGAATTTAGCTATTACTATAAATGAAACCTAGATTAGTCGATGTACGCATAAGCTAGCCCGGATATCTGAGATATATATATATTTTTTGTGTGTGGATAATTCAGAATATCATAAACTAAGCAAACAAAAGAGAGAGAGAGGATTACGCCACATACGAGCGGTCATAAGAGTAGCACGTCCGTGAGATGAGAATTAAATCCTTGTGCTCTGCGACTGCAACCCATCTTCCCCAGGTGATCCTTACACTCATTTCCTCTTCTGAAAATATGAGTGAGAGTCGCTTTAGTACAGGACGGCTTTTGCGTCATTGATGATGTTACGTTGAGGGTGGTCTTCCGGGGGTAGAGCACGTTTTTCATGACATTGAGATTATCAGACACCCAAATGTGGCCCTGCATTGTACTATTTAAACGAGTGCTGAGAGTTGGCTCTGCATCATCACCACGAGAAATCCAGTAAAATTACACAGAGACTGAGTGTGCTTTTCCTTCTGTTTTCCAGCAATGGCCACTGGCCAACACATTGTCGTTCTACTCATCCTAGGCCTCGTATCCAAATCCATCTCCAGACCAATCATCTAAACCACGCCCGAGAACCCCGTACCGATCTCCGATTGAGTTCGCGACAACTCCTCGTACTGCGAAAGCTGGAGGTACTCCTAAAATGACCAATGACGCTGTATCCTGGAGTCTGGTTCCGGCGAGGTGCGAAGAGTACGTGGAGGAGTACATGACCGGCGGCCGGTACCTGGCTGACATGGACATGGTCGCCGACTATGCGTTGGCGTTTGCTAAGACGGTGGAGGTCTCCGGTGACGGAAAGGACGCGTGGGTTTTCGATATTGATGAGACGTTGCTCTCCAGCCTTCCCTACTACGCCGCCAAAGGGTTCGGGTGAGTCGCAGAGTTTTTCCCCACTGTTTTATTTATTTATTTATTTTTTTATCTGTAATTCTTTTTTGTTTTTGTCAAACTTACCTTTTTCGCTTTTTGAAATTTTTTGTTTAATTTGGTCGTAATTTTTGTAATTAATCATTCGTATCGATAAGAGTAATTAGAAAAATATAAACATGTGGTTGAAGGAAAGTTCAATTTTAACCTTCCCACACTACTTCAAAATAAATTCTGCAAAAGAGAAGGAATCTTATTTATGTGTAAAGTTTTTAGTCTTTTATGGAACACACGAAAAAGGATCCGGGGGTGCTGAAGGGCGCCTTGTAGTTCGGTATCCGAGCCATCGGATGTGTTTTCGACGGTTCTGATTTCACCTCAATACTTTGCAGATCCGAGTCGTCCATTGCTAAGATGAAATCTGAGCCGTTGATTACCGAGATCAATGGCTCGAATTCTGCCCTGCAGCACCCCCGTTTCCTTGAAAAAGTAATTTGAAACTTTATTTATCCTGATAATATACTTCCCATGTAGCATTTCTGACAACTGAACGGAATGCCATGGTTCAGATGTGGCTCTTAGCCCATCTATTTCTTTGGTTTTCTTTGATCGGCAAAAGAAATACTATATATCACTAAAAAACAATAGAAAACCAGTATGATAGGGAAAAAAAATACATTGAGATAACTTTGAAGAGTGAATCAAGACTCTCCTAGTGCTACAACTTGCGAAATCTACAACTATCCCTCAACGCCTGTATTTTTATAAAAAATAGGAATAACAAAATAGACAAAGATGGTTGTTAAGATGCCAACTATGATAATACAAAAAAAAAAAAAAAAACACACCCCTGAAAAAAAAAAAAAAACACCCCTAAAATGCCAAATAACTACTAAAACAAAAACAATTGAACCCTTGGAACGCTCGTTGGCCTCAGCCTCACTTTTGTCATTGGTTAGGTAAAGAACGATGTCATGCCACTGCCGCAGTGCACCACCATCTTCGATTGGGAGAGGATCAAGCCATGTCACCGCCTCAACCCCCAGACAACGAGGCCGATGCCTAACAGATCCCCAAAATAGCAGTCAAAACATGCCCTAAAAACGTCACAAAATAGCCCCTGTTCTTCAGCTTCCAAAACCCTTGCTCAACGACAATGGCTATCGTCGAGCTCCAAAAACTCTCGCCAACCACCCCCGACAGATCTGCTACCACCACATCCTCCGAACCCACCTTCACTGCCATAACCCCCAGCACCAAAAACCTCACGCCTCCGCCCTCCGCGTTCACCACCACTGCTAAAGCCAGACCTTGCGCCGTCTCCACCTCTTCCTGCTGCCTCCTCTTAGTTTTGCCATCTATTGCCGCCAGATCCACACCTCGCTAGTGCTGTTTGGTAGCGCCAATGGCAGCCACTACCAAGCCTGGTTGCCGTCCCCGAGAGAAGCCCAAAACAAAAGACGTCGAAGTCACTTTAGTTGTTAACTCGCTAATTTCCCTCTAATCCTCCACTGATGTATTTACCGTTCGACAAAAAATGAAAAAATGAACAAAAGAAAAAAGAATGCCATGGTTCAATGAGAGATTATTTAGTGCCCCTGGGCCTGGGCACCACGTGGTTCAATGAGCGGTTATTTAGTGCCCAAGTCCCTTTTTCAAAATGCATTGTAATGGTGTCTATATACTTTGTATTGGACCCCACCTCAATGTATGACGGAAAAGGGGCAGTGGCCTATGCGCATTGGATAATTTTTCTAGTTTAAATCTTAGGATGAAATTGTCACAATGGTGAAAGGCCAGCTGTTTTATGTGTTTGGACTATGGTCTACTGCCTTGTGTTTCTGGCCTAAATAGGATGGTCACTGTGTTTGAATTTTGAAGTTGGTAGAAAAGCAAACTTTTATTCTTACTTGTGTGTTGCTTTCACAAGGAGACAGGACAAGATATAATATCTTAACATTTTCATACTTGGTGTTTAAAAGTTCGCCTTTAACTTTTTGCTCGGACCAATTTGATGGGCTAGTGCAACTATACACTGGTAGCCATGCATTTGACTGAGGTTCAAATTTCACTAACTACACTTAATAATGCTTAATAATGCTGACATTTGCCTAAAAGAAACTTTAAGAAATAGTCACCTTGTTCACTTCACATTTCCAAAAAAATTTCCAAAAAGATTCTTTCTTCATCTCTCATCTTTCCAATCATTAATCACATTTCTCTCTCTACTCATACCCCTCTCTCCAATCATTATTTTCATT
>JAXBDA010008881.1:0-13747 GCA_036023075.1 Gaultheria prostrata
TAGCCGTCGGTGAAAAATTTGGCGAGAGGTAGCGGAGGAGATGACTAGCAGTAGCAGGGATTGGGTGTGGCTGGGTTCTTTTGATTTTGGTGTGAAGGATACGTGTCGCTATAAGAAGACTGGGACAAGAATGGGGGACAGGCAAGTGGGACAGCGGATCCCAGTCCCCTTGATGGAAAACCAAAAACTTATCATCCTTAATGGTCTGTTTGATTAGCAAGAAGAGGCTAGAAAACAATGAAAAAGACAAAATAATAATAATAATAATAATAATAATAATAATAATAATAATAATAATATCAACTTCTTGTGTGCTTGATTAGAAAGAGAATAAGAGAAAATTCAAAGAAATTATTCCGTATGAAATTTTTTTTTCTTGGAAAAAACACAGGGAAATTTAAATTTTCTTATGAAATTAGTTAACTAAAATATGGATTTCATATTTGTCCTCCATTTCCGAATACTTAATATCAAGGAAATTGCTATATTTTGAATATTTAAGGCTAATTTAGATAAATACATTTTCTCTTGTGACAGTAACCAAACTCCGGGATGGAAAAATTAAGAATTTTCGTACAAAAGTTCTATCATGACCAAGCACAGACAAGAAAATAATTTTTTCGTTTCATTTCGTTCGCTTAATTTTCTATCTTTTTTATTTTTTGTTATCCTTTTTTTTCCTAATCAAATAAATAGACTCTCCAAATTTAAATTCCTTGTAAATAAAAACATACCAAATAAATATGACTATGTTGAATATATTTATAAATTATCTCACCACATCCAATTAACCTTGTGACAAATGTGGTGTTTTACTCATTTCTCTTATTTTATTTGTCATGTCTACTTAGCATTGCTGATTTTTCTTCATACTCATCAAAACTTAAAAAATGAGGAACTAAAGCCATTTGCTTAATCTTAAAATTTGGCTTTTTGTAATACATGGAAAGAAATCTTGTAGCATCATAGTATTTAAAATTAGAGTAGATTTTGCTGTCTTGACTAATGAAATTCTTATCCATACTAATCAGATACTAGTAATTATATTATTATCATGCAACTTGGTGTAGAAAATTGTGTTCCTCTGTTTGGTAAGAAATCTGTATCGTTTTATGAATGTTTATTAGCTATGGCCAACCATTGTTGTGAATAGAGGCTAGGTTTCGTCAAAGAGCAAAATATTCACATAATTTAAGCTTTTTTCATTCCAAAAAGATCATTGTCCACTAGCTAAAACCAAAAATATTAAGTATTGTTGCCAAAGACTTAAAACGTTTTTCACAATTGAGTAGATGTCAATAAATTATTTTAAATTATAAAAAAAAAATTGATTAATGAATTTTTGTTTTGAAAAGGCAACGGGTTTATTGAAAAAACTTGACAATGCATGGGTAAATCAAGTCAGGGGAGAGGGAAGGGGAAATCAACCAAAAGTTGATCGAAAAAGCAAAAGAAAAAAAAAACACTCGTACAACAGCCATGCACCCAAAACAATCTCAACCTCGTCTCTAGGGGTGTAAATGAGTGAGTTGTTCGCAAGCAGCTTGTGACTCGGCTCATTTAATAATCAAGCCGAGCTCGATCTCGATTTTTGGCTCATTTACACCCCTACTCGCCTCCATAATCAATATAGGATCACGACATGCCACCGCCGTGAGCCCAGACAACAAGGCCGATGTCAAAACAGATCATAAAAGCTAGAACATTAACCCCAGCGGTGACCAAAGATCACCTTCGTTAAGTGACGACCTAACTGGATCGGTAGCACCACTGCCTCCTCTTCTCAAACGCCTTCCACCACTACCGTCCCCACGACCACTGCCTCTTAGTCACCTCCACTGCCGCCACCACTGCCTCTTAGTCACCTCCACTGCCACCATAAACCACCCCACCCCTCCAAAACATATGGCAGCCAGATCTCGCACAATTACTCTGCCGACCCTAAACACCCATGCCGTCGGTCGTTGACCCAATACCTACCGAGCCGATAGCACTCGTTCCACCACTTGAACCACACCTTTTGATTAAAGAATTTATTTATACCTATCAAAATATATACATATACACAAATATATATATTTAGGCTAATTTACACGCACTCCATGACTAGACATGGCGATCAACCCTACCGTCGGCTAGCAATGTGCCCCATAAAAGCAGGAGGATAATATATACATATAAATATATATAAATGATTACATAGATAGAAACATGTATTCTAGCATATGTTGATCAATAAGGAAAAGACAGCAGCACATGTTGAGCCACACAAACCTAATAACTTGTTGCAAAGAAAGAAAGAAATTGGATTTTCCTTGACAAGCAAGCTTTTTTAGAGGTTTCTTAACCGATGGGCAATTGGTTGCTTCACTTCCAACCCTAACCCCTCAACCAACTTTATCATCTTCCTCCCCCCATTTCATCATCTCCCTCCTGCCGAGAAACCCCCCAATTTCACTTCTTGCACACCGATCAGTTACCCATCGCCGTTTCATTTTCTGGGTTATGATGGGTCATGAGTTGATAGCCTTCACCCCTGCTCATGAATTGGTTGCCTTCCCCCCTACTCCGGCGCCGCCGCCGACGTCTCTGGCGCCGGGATTCCGGTTCCATCCGACTGATGAGGAGCTTGTGCAGTATTACCTCAAGCGAAAGGCCTGTGGGAAACCCTTCCGATTTGAAGCCGTGTGTGAAATCGATGTCTACAAATCTGAGCCATGGGAGCTTGCTGGTACCCCCTTTCTCTCTCTAGATTGGTTGTATCTAAGTGGGTACTTGTGTATCAGATTCAAAGACTTGTTGTTTTTTGTTTTGATTGGTTAATTTTTTGGGGTTTGTGAATTTGAGTTGTGTTCTGGCTACAATTTTCTACTTTTTTTTTTTTGGTATTGACATTTTCATTTTCTATTTTCTCCACTAGACGCCCCTGGCACACGCGCTGGTTGTGTAAATCGCGTTATGTAAAAGATGGAAAGAGGTAAAGCTTGAATTGAGATTAATTTGTAATGAAATGGGAAGAGGGGAGAAGAAATTTGGGGTGGCATTTTTTTGCTTTTTCTTGGCTGCTTGTTTAGGTTGTTAAAGAGGTAGTTCGGGAAAAATAGTCAGAGTCGGCCTCAAAATTGACATTCACACCAAAAAGGGTGTTCCCTTTGTGGTAATAGTAATAGATAACGGATGTATATATCATGCATTGTTAATCTAAGTGTAAAAAAAAAAAAATCCATTTTTTTGGTTTGAGGATTTGCGTATATGGGCTCCATTTTTGTCATTTCTATGCTTCTGTATGAATGTAGATGAGATAGGATTGGGCTGGAGGACCACAAGTCCAAGAATTCTAGGGGATTGTAATTTCATTTTCAAAGTTTCTCTTTTCTCCCCCTTTTGAATTGTTTGTGAATTTCATGTTTATTTATGGTTTGTGGTCTTAAAAGTCCACGTTAAGGATTGTTTTATTGTGTGTTATGACTTGCGAGAGCACCGTCTAATCTGTTTTATGTGCCTTTAGGGCATTCAAGGCTGAAGAGCCGAGACCTAGAGTGGTACTTCTTTAGCCCTGTAGATAGAAAGTATGGAAATGGGTCGCGATTGAACCGTGCCACCGGCAAGGGGTACTGGAAGGCCACTGGAAAGGATCGACCAGTACGTCATAAAGGACAGACAATTGGGATGAAGAAAACGCTTGTGTTTCATAGTGGACGAGCCCCAGATGGCAAGCGGACTAATTGGGTTATGCATGAATATAGGCTTGCTGATGAAGATTTAGAGAAAGCTGGGGTTGCGCAGGTTTGGATTTTGTGCTTGTGTTATCCAAAATAAGTGCATAAGTTCTTAAGTTTTACTGGTTTTGGCTTTGTTTAGCAATTTGATTCCAGTGTCCATATGAATTTTTTTTTTTTTTTTGTACTTGTGATTGTGTTGCACGGGAAAGGATGCATTTGTTCTGTGCAGAATTTTCCAAAAAAGTGGTTTAGGACCACCAAATGGGGATCGATATGCACCATTTATTGAAGAGGAATGGGATGATGATGCATTGCTGGTGGTTCCAGGAGAAGAACCTGGAGATGAAATGGTAAATGGCGACGATGCACAAGTGGAACGGATTGACTTTGAGCAGGTTTGTGCTTTCTTCTGTGCCCCTCTCTAGTGCTGTTCATGAAAATCATGAGATACCATAAAGCATAGTTTAGTTATTTCGCCTAAAATGTAATTACTTGCAAGTTATTCCTAACACCAATTTTTTGGCCCATAAAAATATTTCCAAGTTCGAAGGATATCTTCATACTCGCTGTAATTGGTAGAAGTGGCATACCTTAAGAAGTTAAACATATGACATATCTTTGGTCCAAGAAACATAATAGCGCATCACTTTTGTGCGAAATGGCTGACACTTCATAGACATGAGGGAACCTAATAACATAAGCTTTTGGGTTGGATTACTTTTTTCATATGATAACAATGTATTTTATATAACACTTGGACTAATCAGACTTCCAGCTTCGATTTGTGGGACTGATTGAAGAAGTTCCTTTTAACCATTCTAATCAATTTACAGCTTTGAGTTAGATAATTGATGGAATTGAAGCCATAAAACATATATAATTGATTTCCTTGCTCCAACTTTTTACTCTCCTGGTGATAATTATATCTGTATGAAAGCTTCAATCACGTTTATGAACCCTTGCCAAAGAAAATAGTAGAAGTTCTATTCCTACTTTTCTTAAGCTCTTTTTTTTTTTTTTTATTGTTCTTTGGAAACAAATTTTATTGCCTCATTATGCATTAGGTGTTCTCCCGTGAGAACTCATTCCTCGTCAAAGTTACCTTATGGGGCTTCAGTATCTCCGAGACAAGGAGGAAGGCCTTTGATGGTCTTGGAGGAAAATTGCCATTGAATCTCTAGTTGATGAAACTAATGCAAGAGTGTCCTAGGCTATGGAAGCGCCATAACCAGAAGATGACATGCTGTAGACCCACATATTTTCTTGTTATGATGTGAGTCTATCCAAACGGATGGCAGTGCATTGCCGAGCGGAAGGAAAAAAACGGGTGGCAGTGCATTGCAAAAGGAGTCATAACCTAGGTTTGGGGTTAGTGTTGGATTGGTAAATCTTGTCAAGACATGTGATTTGCAATAAATGATACGGATTTAATGTAGACAATTGTGGCTGCATTAGAAGTAGCAATTCTGCTACAAAATTAGCACGTGAGTTCTGCTATGATAAAAGTGGCTATTGGGGTTTGTTGGGAAAGTGGGCTATGGTGGACACTGCATGGTAATAGTGGACAGTCAAAACGAGAAGTACGAGGAAGATATGTTCAGGAGCAGAATGGTGATGTGGGCTGTGGTGGTTTGGTGATGCAAGGTATAGCCATACATTGAGTTTGGGGAAGGCAAAAAAGTGTGTTGGAGGCAGGTTTTTAAAAAATGGATGTTACGTAACGTAATGTCTATTACGTAACTGATTTTTAGATGGCCGATACCGTTACGAGTGAAAATATCGATGTTACGGGAATTCACAGGAGTATCGGTCGATAAGGCCGTTATGCCCGTTACGGATGCTGTATGCCGACAGAGCACTTAAAAACCACTTTTTCTCCTCTTTTTCATTCCTTCTCAGAATTCATGGGATACTACAGTGCATGTGAGTTTCTTCCAGCCAAATGATAAGAGTTTCAAAACCTAACCCCCATTATTTCGATTGGGACAGAGAATAAAGGAAAAAAATTCATTTGCGTTGTTATGATTTAGGGTTTTACTGATCGATTAGGGGTTGTTTTGGAGATTTGGTTGAAGGTTTTGGCCTAGTGTTGGTGGTTGTGGTCGACGGAGGACACAAGGTTCATTTTTCTTTCCTTCTGTTAGATGATCTGATGTGGTAGGCTACTGGTACATGTATCTATGTGTTTAATGATGGAAGGGATGTTATATGGGTTGTGTGTGTGCGTATGTAGTGTATGGAATAATTTTGGACGGGATTTTAGTGTGGGGGGTTTATATGGTATGTGTTGTTTTTTTTCATATAGGTGCGTTTTGATCTCTCTTTTTTTAATATGGAAGGGATTTTAACAATTGATATTAGTGTTCTCTTTTTTATTATACTAATCATCTATCCTAGTACCAATCCTAGATTCTTAGATAGTACAAATTTGTCCCTTATGAAATTATCGACATTTATTATCTTAAAATGTGACATTTGATCCAATGTTACTTATAAAACTACTTCTAAAAATCAAATCTTGGTTAAAAACCTCTAAAAACATTTAATTTTGTCACAAATAAGGTTAAAACATGTGTATCAATGAATTTTTTAACATTTGCTGTTGCTTGAAAAAAATTCACGAGTGCAGTGTCCGATTTCCGTTACACTTTGACTTATATGCTCAGTATCCGTTACTTGCGACTGCGACCTTACATCAATCGATACTGCAAGTTAAAACTCAGGTTGGAGTTCTGTGTTTGTTGTGTTCGTGGTTGTGACGTTGGGGATTTTGGTGGACAGGATCGTTTTGTTATTGTGGAAAGGGCTTTGTGAAAGTGGAGGCCATTTTGCAGGGAGAAAGGGAGAATAAGAAAGGCGAGGGGTTTGAGGTGGTGACCGTGGCAGAAAGGGGGGATGGTGCTGCTGGGAGGGGTGATGGCGGTGGCTGGTAAGAGGGAAGGGGAAAAAAGGGCAGGTGACGAAATGGACAAAATTGCCCATATGCCATGATTATTGACGGAGATTAATGGATGGTTTGAAGTGATAATAATTTAAAGAATTGTAGTTTAATTTGCAATACTAGGATCAAATTGATGGTGGATAAATCGTCTTGTTAGGGATTTTCTTGGTGAGGAGGTAGTGCAATGATTGGGGCTTTTAACACAAGATGTGGTGGGTTTGTTTGCAGGGAGAAAATGGGTTGGCAAGGGCTGAGGCATAGAGCTGGTGATGGGTCTTTTAGGAGGATGTGGTGGTTGGTTTCGCCTTGGTTGTCCTCCTTTTAACTTCATCGACCAAGTAGAATTGGAGTGGCATTTGGATGTGAAATGTATGTTTTGCTAATGACGACTTTTGAAAGTATTGAGGACTGAATAGCAAATCAGAGTAGGGGATGAATGCTTGTGGCGCATGAATTGTACGGTGCAAAGCCCTAGCTGTGGTATTCCGTATTTCTGTACTTTAGCTCAACGGAACAGCATAACAAGTCCTTCTGGCTTCAATTGTTCTAAAGTTTTACATGTGAAGGCAACACAAGTGCAGTTTGGGGTGCCCACTTCCTATTACCCGGTCTATCAGTACTTGTTCGACAGGAAAGCAAAGTTTGGTAAACTGTTTTTTCGTTATCCAACATTTTTTTTTTGATTGGCTTGTTGTCCAACATTTTCTTCACGACGCTAAAGAAGATGACTGTACGTTACTTAGTGAGTTATGCGTGGAATAGCTTTTACTTAGTTGCCAACATCTGCCTTGTACTCTTGTTTCGCATTTGCACATCCCTGATAATATGTCCGTGATCACGGGCCATTAGGCACTGTTGTATAGTATTAGGCTATTAGCTGAAGTGATTTTCCTAAGACCCTGTTACCAGCGTATTCAAATCATACACTTGTGATGTTGGACCAAATCTATGCCGCGTGCTCTAATTACTTAGGAAGTAGAGTTGTGCAATGAATTATTTTTCACCATTCTGTTCTGTTAAGGGCAGTGTAATCAAGTAAAACTTTTGCATTTATATCTTTAGTTTTGTACAACCACATGCCATGTTAATTTATGTCTTTCCATATCGAACATTTCTTATGAACATTAATTCGCTTCTTTTAACTGTTGCATTTACTAACCTCCGCTGTGTTACGCTGTTTTCTTTCAACTTATAATTGTTATGCGATGTAAATTGTTCATTTTTCTTGGGACTGCGAGCTGTTTTTGTCACAGCTCCTGATATACGTCCAACTAGCTTTACCTTTTTTCTTATAAAGCCTGAATATTTTCTTCCTTGTTACAGGATACTCGTTCCATAAACATGGCAGCTCTGCATCAAACTGAGCTTCCTAACAGTTCCCAGAACTTTTCATTTGTTTGCAAGAAGGAAAGGTCAGAGGACTATCCTTTTCAATGCATAGCCCAAGGTGAACCCATCTCTTTGGATCAGAATAAAAGATCAAAGCATGACAATGCAAACTCAAGCCGTGGAAATGGCTCGGAAGATTCAATTACGACAACTCATGATTTTCACATTTCTACCGCAACCGCAACCACCACCGCAACAAATACATCAGTTGGACTCTTGGAATTCCCATTGTTGGAATCTCTTGAACCCAAAGAAAATAACCCTGGTAAAACGCTAACATTTGATGCAGCTAATCTTGAGAAATCCGTGCCACCTGGATACTTGAAATTCATCAGCAATTTGGAAAATGAGATCCTTAATGTTTCTATGGAGAGGGAGACATTGAAGATTGAAGTGATGAGGGCCCAAGCCATGATTAACATTCTTCAATCGCGGATTGAACTTCTGACCAAAGAAAATGAGGACCTGAAAAGGGCAGTTCGAGGCGTTTAGCTAGTTCCGGATCTTAGTAATAATAATATGATTTTGTAGTTTTTAGTCTTGGCCATGAATAGTTTTCTTCATCAGTAGCATATTGGTCTTCTGAAGAAGGAAATCAGTAGCCGAGCTGTTTGAGCTATTTATGGCGCTTCTGTTTTTGTAGTTCTTTGCTGCGATTTTCGTACCTTAAAATGGCATTGTAACCTTTCGCCATTGGCAGTGAACTTGTCTGTTAAAGTCATTTTGTCTGAATAAATTGCTTGTTTTTCTGATCCTTGTTTGTTGTGTGTTGTTTGCTACCGCATTCTCATGCTTTCAGGTTTGATTTTAGGGTAAAATACCGATCAGTGGTATGCACCAAGAAATCAACTACAACCTGCCATCTAGAAATCACTCAAGCAAGCTTCCATCGCAAGACCACCACGAAATACCGCTGTTGCCGCCGCCATTTGATTTGCAACTTCGATTTGCAAAAGGTGCAAGTCATTGATGTTTTGCGTTCAAGTCAATTGTTTCTTCGGTGCAAATTGTAAGATGCAAGTCAATTAAATTAACTAATATCATATTAAATTCTCTTTTCCAATTGTAAACTCAGGACTCAAATTAGTTTATTTCTCGAACACCACTCAACCGGAATTCATAATTGAGAACCTAATACGTTAGGCCAAATAATAGCTCAATGAAAGAAATTAAATAAAGACAAAGGGGAGATACTATATAGTTCTGTATTAATATCGTACTCTGTATGCTGTCAATGAAAATTGGCTCTGTGTCCATTACATACAATCTAAATGCAGGACAATTTTTTTAGTAAGATTTATCTTCTATGGATTATGGAAAATTCTTTTTGATAGCAACGTTCAATATTCTTATAAGCGTAGGCCTGTTGTTGATCCGAAAAATCTTCCTTTGGATCTTAGGCTACGAGAAAGTCACTCGAGTCGTGGGCGATCCGAGTGCCGTGTTCCATGATTGCGACGTTGGAATTGGAATCTAGTGTCATTGAATCAGATTGCAAAGGCGTGGTGCAAATTATTAATCTGGGCCTTGATGCAAATTGGGAAATCTGAGCTCTTGTTGATGATACCAAGTCTTTTATCTCTATGACAAATTGTAATGTAGTTTGGTATAGTAGAAATGCTAACAGATGTGCCGACTATGTAGCAAAGAAGGCATGTTCCAACTCTTTATCCCAGCTGCCGTTTATGTTGCTCTGAGTTGTGATCTTTGTCCGTTTGGATTCCGATGAGAATATCCCCGTTTAAAAAACAAGTCTAACACTTGTACCAACAATTGCAGAAAGTCTAACACATGGGATATGTGGGACCTACCACTCATATGTGAGCAGAGATGGAACTAGGATTTTATATCCGAGGGGGGCGCAACATAAACAACAAAATTTAAGGTTCAATAGTCTAAAACATTTAGACGTCAGTACTCTCTCTCTCTCTCTCCACTTCACACTTTAGGGCTGCCGAGGGGAGTGGCACCTTCCCTTCCCCCCCCCCCCCCCTCCCTCTTCCTCTTCTCTCTCCCTCCATTTTTTTCCCCCATTTCTTTTTTCTCATCCCATGTTTTGGTTTCTCGGCTTGGTTTGCACCGTTCGTTTGGTCTTTTTCCGCCTAACGGCTCGCCAGAATGACTGTCGTCTCAATGCCGATTTCTTTGTTGGAAGATCTTGGTTCTTGGCCTAACGACTAGTGGTTGGTGCAAAGCATGGTGATGGGGCTTCATGTCCTTTGGGAGGCAATGGCTGCTCTTGGGTAACGATCTTGTCATGGGAGGTATCCGACTCTCAACGGTGGCGGGCTTTATGGATCGATTGGTGCTCTCACGAGGTGTAGCGTTTGTGGCGATCTCATTGCTTTTGGGCAGTTTTCGGCTCTGTTCTCGATGGCTGCAAAGGTGGCTTTTGGCTTCTGGTCAGACGGCCTGCTCGAAGTTTATGGATTTTGGGGGTTCTAGCGGTTGTTTGGGTTTGTCCGTTTTAGGCTGCATTTTTGCTAATCATTGATGGCGTCTCTTTCGGGATGTATCCTTTTTGGCCGCCTGTTAGCGGTGGATTGGTTGATGCTCCATCGCTTTGGAAGTGCAGCTTTCGGTGGCGATATTTTATCGTTTCGATGGGTGGCAATGTAGTTTTGGACGGCGTGGTATTGGGTGTGACGACGGTTTTGGTCGACTGGATTAGGATTGGGTCTTTTGGTTTTTTGTGGTTTCTCAGGTGTTTCAGAGCTTTGGTTGGGCTTGTTTGGGCTTTTCGGCCCCGTCTGTTTTAGGTTGGTTCTGGCTTTTTCGGGCTGCATCCGTTTGGGAGTGCCCTTAGATGGCTTCTCGCCATTTAAGGATTGGGTCTTGGGTGGTACTTTTTGTGCCGGTGTGCCCTAACTCCTTTTATCTTTGTACTTTGTGTTAAAAGATAATAAAAAAGTTTGCGGATCAAAAAAAGAAAAAAAAAATTAAACGTCTTAATAGTACACAATGCAAAACACAATATCTAAGTGCTCTTAACAAATCAAAATCAACTAGAAAGTAAAAAAAAGAAAATTATCTCATTGTGTTACCTTACCATAAATCATACTCCCTCCATCCCTTTTATAGTGTGTATATTTCCATTTTGGGATGTCCCTTAATAAGTGTGTGTTTTGAAAAGTTAGTGGGTACATTTCTTATTTTGCCCTTAAAAGTAGATTCCTTTTTAAAAAGGGTGGCACTGTGCTTGCGTCACAGCCCGGGGATAGGTTGTGGGGCCGCACTCCCGGTGAATCTTATTTTCGTGCCTTGGGGTCATGGAAGTGGTACTCGGGTATATAACCTTTGTTCTTCATCCGGATCTTTGCAAGGGGGAGTCGAATCACACCAGTTGCCCTATGCCGGAGGTTGGAGGGTAGGATGGATGTCACGACCCAACCCGGATACATGACCAGCCAGTGAAAAGAAGTCACCGAAGGCCATCTTTATTACACATTGTAATTCTTTCGTAAAATAATAAGTTCTTTATCATAAAAATACGGAAGTGTTTATACTTAAAAAAACTTTATCATACAACTTCAGGCTGACATAAGTGATAATACAACAATTGTCCGTAGACTTATATTACAAACTCGTGGGCACTATTATAGGCCGCACCAAATACAAATTAATTGTTTTACAAACTTTTACAATACCGAAAATAAAAGCAGCAACGTCAACAGCAGGTAAGGCTAAAGAGGCTAGCCCATTATTTATCCACGACCTGAAATGTTTCATATAAAAACACAAAATATTTCAGAGAGAATTACGATATACTAAGTTTTCATAATTCATGATACAAAAATCCTTTTTCTGCATTTCATTCATCTCTTAATAATAGAAAGGAGGGAGAATAGAAGAAAGGGAGGAGAACAGAAGTATCTCTTAACATCTTTCATGAACGGAACACCGGTAATAATTGGGTAGCTAGCCCAAGATTGCAGGAAATGATATCAAGTCCCTAGAATACCCGGCAATATTTCCTCTATAAATGGCCAACTCAACGTCGTTTCAATACCATAAGCACAATGATTTCCTTTTCTTTTAAGGAATCTCATGCTTTAACTGCTTCTCTTTAAGCAATTTTTAAATCAAAATTTAATATCCAATACCTCATTTATCAAAAGTAATTCCATCTCAATTAAAAGTGACGCTTCCTTGTCCAATTTTAATAAATTATCATGGGAGGTTTCAATGCTTTTAAACACATAATCACGTATGTAGCATTATTAAACCATAATTATGTAAACAAAGTATATTCGTAATTCTCACCTTTGTAGCGTGAACTGTGAATTACTACCCATGCGAATTTTAATAGCTGACATCCGAACCAACTCGAGTCACGTAATTATTCCACCGATAATGCACTTTTTAATCGAGTCACAGGTAGCAGAGGTGAAGGCTGTTGGAAAATGGTAAGGGTGGTGTATGTGGGACTACACTGTAGAAAGGAAGAAATTTAGAAGACAACTTTACTTTAGAAAATGTGGGAGAGAGGAAGAATTTCGTGGAAAGAAGAATAAGGGAAGTGAGACATATAAACAAGATAAAAGCATAAAGAAATATGGGAGGGCCAACCCATCAATGGCAAGGCTTCCCTCAACCGCATTTTTGCCTCAGCAAATAATGCCTCTGAAATGACCAAACCAAATATCCCACTGACAGTGTTGAGTTGATCCCGTTTGCTCGCGCTGTCCGGACTTTGTTTTCAGAAATAATTCCAAAAAATTTACCGGTGAGTGAAAAATTATTCCAAGATTGACTGCGGCGATAAAATTCTAATAAAAAATTAGATACTGAAACACGAATTTTATTTATAAAAAATCGGGTTATCACAATGGATCTCGTGGCAGAGAATCCTAGATGACACGTAGGTTAATGGCTAGTAATTAATCAGTGTTGTTATTTGTGCCATCTTCTGTTATTCATTTATTGTGCATGTTTATGTGTTAGATACGTGGGGTTAAGTAGGGCTAGGATATTCCTACTGGCTTTTTAAGCTCACGGGTACTTGTACCGCGGTGATTTATCACCAAGTAATGAAGATAGAACAGAGGCGCAATATGATGGAAAACAGTGATGGTGAGGAAGGAGTCAAGAGCATGTGGAGGCCGGATCAGTAGATGTCTAGATGTTTTGAACGTTGGAATTTAATTGTTAAATCTCATTTCGAAAAATTGTAATATTTTGACTGTTTAACTTCAATTCGATATGGTTGTAAAACTATAACACTTGCTTTCAGTACGGTTTTATGATGAGCCTATGAAGTCTTTTTGTGAAATTGCCTTTGAAATTTATTTTGACGTTTCCGAAAAATCGGGGCGTTACAACTACAACCCTGTAGTGTGGCACCGCACTACAGGATCCCCAATTCCCGGCACCAGTAGCCCACTGGCCCTATATATGGGTCCCACATATTCCATATGAAAGAGTTTGTGTAATTATTGGTATAAGTGTTAGTGTCTAGGGTAAATTTCACTTACCTCCCCTGAGGTTTCTGACAACAACAGATACCTCCCCTCACGTTTATAAAATTGCACTGACCTCCCCTCTGGTTTGGTTGTCGGTTGCACATACCCCCAGCCGTTAGTCAACTGTTAGGAAGGTGACGGAAAATGGTGAGGTCAGCGAAAAGTAGGGATTGATTTCCTATTTTGCCCTCATCTCATGTCTCTTGCCCTTTATACCCACTTTTTTATTCCTA
>JAXBDA010008882.1:0-13746 GCA_036023075.1 Gaultheria prostrata
GTTCAAGCCCTCGATCAAGCTTCGTCCTTCAAGCTTCTCAAAATCGAAGATTTGAAATAACTACCAACCGGTTCAATCCTACAACAAGCTTATACAGCCGTTAGGTTGCACCTTCAACTCCGGAGATTGAATCAGAGGATATTTTGTCTTTTATTGTAAAGAACATTTAATAGAGGCTTGTTCCCGCATTAAATTCAAATTAATAAAAATTATTATTTTGTGCATCTCTTTTCTTGTTCTTTATTGCAGGTTTCTTGTTCTTTATTGCAGGACTCGAATTTGTGTGTTACAGATGCTTCAAAAATGTTGTATACATAAGGCATAGAACAGACAATTCTGTTCCTGGTTAGGGGTTCATACATAGGTGAACATATATATAGACGTTGATAAGTAAAGAATAATTGGAAACAAATGTAAAAAGCTTGCTAATAGTGGCCCAGTATTGAAATGGTGCTGTCAGGGGCTTGGTCATTGAAAAGGATGTTAATATGGGCCCGGTCGTTTGAATATGGAGACCTACAGAGAGTGGGACCTCAACTTAGACCTCTAGAAGCTCTGTCTTCCCGCTTTTGGTTTTGGATAAATGTTACATAAATACCAAACTACGTATTTCAATTTCAGTTGTAATCAAACTACGTTTGTTTTAATGTGATTAATTTATGTTGCTTAATTATGATATAGTTAATAGGTTAATCTATGAAATCTTTTTTTAAAAATTATGTAATTAACGTGTCCGACCACCGGGGCATTACATTGGCACATTAACCTTTAGACCTAACCTAACTAGCAGTATACTTGGCCACTATTATACACTCTTTAGTGAGATGTTACAGAATCAAAACCTGCAAAGGCAAGAATTTATTATTGGGTCTCTTGTACATAAAATTATTTCGTTATTAATTGATTTATTGCCCTATAGGCTATTTCTTGGATTGTTGTACATTGGAAATGATTCAATTGTTGTAAAATTCGCATGATTTGATTTAGTGTCTCACTATGGTAACTATTTAAATGTATTTTTCTACACTTAGGCATAAAATTAATCTATCAACAATGCACCCTCGTTTTCAAGTATCGATCTTTTGATTGCTTCGTTCCGACTTTCAATATGTTAGACGCAAATAAAAATCATATTTTGAGACCGAAGATCTCGTGCCCTTATTCTTAAAGTGGGAGACAACATGTTTTTACTTTTGTACGATGTCTCCAGTGCGGATCCAGGAATTCCACAACAGAGGGTTACCTTTCAAGCATAATTTTGATAAAAAATCACAAGCTAATATATCGATAAGGTAAAATGTTTAAACATTCTTTATTAAGCAAGCTATCAGATGATTATAGGTACAGACTTGATCGAACCTTTCAATTTTTCATTCTAAATTTAGGACCCTAAGTACTGAATGAATTTTGAAGAAAAGTTTAATAATTATGTGCCAAATACCCTCATGATCTGAACCGTAAATATTGTAGGGCTTATTGAGAAAAGTGTTAATTAAAAAAGTTTTCTTGATTAGACATCAATATGTATCGATTTAGTTTATATTTTTTAAATAATTTTCATGTATTTTGATACCTATCGATGTCGAATCAATATAATTTTTTAAACAAATGTTCTTCTTAACAAGCCCTACAATATTTACGGTTCAAAACACTAGAATACCAGACACACAATTATTAGACTTTTCCTCAAAATTAACTTAGTACTTAGGGTCCTAAGTCCTCAATGTTTCATTGAAAGATTCGATTAAGTACTTATGATTATTCCGATCGATTGAGCTAATTTTTTACAAGACCAATCGAAAATTTATTTTAAAGTTATTGAACGGCTTGAATTTTTTACAAACCAAAAGAAAAATTAATTTATGGAATTTTAGGCTTTGCCTAATGTGGCTTCGCCATTGGATGTCTCATCTTTTTTTCGACGAGGATAATAAATAAATCCTACTAATGATGTACGCATTAGCAAGACCCATGTACTAATAACAGATGATAATTTCCTTATTTGTTCTTAGCATTTTCATTTCTATTTTTTAAAGAAAGGCAAATTGTAGCGGCCGGGCTCACCGTGATCCGTCTGACCCCCTACCTACTGCGGGGTTCGCCACCGTCGGATACGTGATACCGTGGACTTAGCCCAAGATCGGGGCATAATTGGGTGCGGAGTGGCATCCAGCCCGTCCTCGGTAGAGGGCAGCGCTCAGGGGAACGCCTGGCAGCCTCGCCGAGGGCGTCGGGATCGGGCTTGGGCTGTCGCAGTCTCGGCCATACTAACCCAGGGCGGAGTGCACCAGGGCTCGGCTCCGAGTGTATCCGACAGCCTGCAACAAGCATTAATGGCACCCACCTACTAGTCAGAGGGCTACACCTGCAGCGTCACGTGGGTGCCCGGTTGCTTCGCCCACACGCGTTGGCTCAGTGAAAGACAGGTGTGACGTGAGCCGAATCCCAGTGCTCGAGGGCAACCAAGGTGTAAATGCTCGTTGCAGGGCCATACTTGATGGGATTGAAGTGTCAGGAGTGGGTAGCGCGCGTGAGCTACCCGGGGGGCGTGGGAGGTACGTCCCACAGTGCCTATAAGTACTCCACTCACCTACCGTATTAAAGGGGGTCTCTCTCTTCATTAAAGACTCATTTTACTCACTTTCTCTCCCAACATTTATCACACATTATCTTTTCCGATCACTAACTAGGTCGTCAGAGTGCCGTCCCGGGCAACCACCGTCCGGGCTAGGCACTAACACGGTTGTTCAGTGTGCAGGTTGTTCTTTCCGGTCAAGGGCCAAGGATCACGTTGAGGCCTCAGCAGCCCCCATCTACTTTCCTCATCCAGGACGGTCCAAAGAAGTCTTTCCGGCGAAGATCCCCCCACACAAATAATTAAACTATGATATTGGTCCCTGAACAGATATTTTAGCCAAACACCATTTGTTGTGCGTACATCATTAGTAGGATTTATTTATTATCCTCGTCGAAAAAAAGACGAGACATCCAATGGCGAAGCCACATTAGGCAAAATCCAAAATTCCATAAATTAATTTTTCTTTTGGTTTATAAGAAAAGGTCTTGCTAACGTGTGCCCAATTAGGCACACAAACAAACAAAAAAATATACATACTTCAATATATTTTTTACACTTTTTAATACACTTTTACATATTTTTATATATTTTTCACACATTTTTCCAACATTAATGTGTGCCGCGTTTTCCTTAGTAGTACTAAAGATGCGTCAAACTACGTGCAGACCACGGTGTAACAAGCCGACAACCTTATATTAGGCCTTGAAATTTGTGCACATCAAAATCATAACCTCAGTAATAGTTGACAAATCAATTACCTTCTGCTACTATTGATCCATCAAGGGACCATATCATTGTTTAATCACAAAGGATTCTCTTGTTTGACCCTAAATATCGGGGCAGCGAGGACCTTGCAACGCACTTAAAGCGATGCATCATCCGGCGCAAAATTTTAGTCGTACAAAAGTGTTTCGATGGTATGAATTTTAAATAAAACTCTTCCATGAAACAAAAGATGAAAGAGTTTTTTTTTTAATCCGGACTGTTGAAAATATTTTTGAACGGTTCAAATTTAAGTGCGTGATAGGGTCCCCGCTTCCAAATATCGGTTGAACATATCTCTCTAGTCTTAAATAATTAATTTTAGTTAACCCAAATGGAAGTTATATTGGATCGGATGGTTGAAATTTTTTAATCCGGATGGTTGAAAGTTGATTTCAACTTTAGCGGTTAGATTCAGGATTAAGGTTGCGCGCCTAATGCGTAGCATCGATGTGCAGTTTCAATAGGCCCCACCCAAGGTTTCATAATGTCATCTGAATAATGGGAGATTTGTCAATTAGGTCATGATGAACGAGTGAAAAATTATTCAATGTCCGGGGACATTAGTCTCTTTTTCATCATACATTTAGGCTCCGTTTGTTTCGGGCGGAAAATATTTTCTGAAAAAAAAAATTCCATGAAAATTTTTTTTTAGAAAATAAAATGTTTTCTGAAAAATATTTTCTAGTGTTTGGTTGACATGGGAAATCACTAATTTACAAACTCGAAATTGTTATTTTCAGCATTTTAGTTAAATAATTACCTTGTATACATGGGACCGAGATAATTTCATAAGCAATGGAGAAAAAAGAATCAATTTTTTTTTGATTTGTTTTGGATATTCGTCTATTCAAATATTTCTTGTGTTTTGGATCTCCAAGGGTAGAGGGAAAATAATTATGCTACGGCTCCAAACGAACCGGGTTGCTAGCGAGCAGTTCGTGACTCGGTTCTTGAAATCAAATTTTAGGCTCGTTTAGTAAACGAGCTCAGTAAGGCTCCGCTCAGTTCGACTCGCAAAAGCTCAGCTCATTTACGAATGACCCGAGCTCAAGCTCGATTTTTCACTCGTTTACATTATTCCCTGTCAAAAATATATATTTCTTTATATAATTTTTTAACTTTTTTATACCAAATTAAAGTGCTTATTGAGTACTTTAATTTAGTGCAAAAAAAATTTTAAAACAAACTACGGAAGTGTATTTTTTAACGGCTACAAAAAAATACACGTTTTCGAAATCTATCATTTAAAAAGGGACGGGGAATATGTAGTAAAAATTATTTTATTACGTACTATCATTTATTCATGACCAATTCAAGATTAAAGCACAAATAGTGAAGTATGACGTTTTTTGTTCACATAATGGAGATCAGTTCTTTTTAAATCATTTTTTTAGTGTGGCCTTGTCAGTATTTTTCCGAAGAGTCACCGTGTTGTTGGGCGATTTTTGTTCACATAATGGAAAATGTTTTCCAGGTGATTTTTTTGGAAATCACTTTCCACCGTATGTGGCTTGGTTTTCCATTGACCAAGAAAACCTTTTCTGTTGACTTATGGTTTCTATTTTACCAAACACCAGAAAACATTTTATGTGGAAAAAGTTTTCCTAGAAAATGTTTTCCGCCCGAAACAAACAGAGCCTTAGTGTGATGAAAAAAAAGACTTGGAGCATTACCTAACAGTGTCCCAGGATTACGGAATAATCTCACATGTGATGGTAGATGTTCTAGAAAAAAATGAGAGAATACGTAGTAGTAATTGATACTAGACCAAATACAAATTTGTATGGGTTATGTGCTTAAAATTTTTTACATCGTGAACAATTCTTGGATCACATAATTCATTGGAAGAGCGGGCTGCGCTAAGTCCCATAATTCACTTGTTTGAGCAGGTGTGAGAGCGCGAACGTGAAAACATCTTTAAATCACATCTCAAACCACTAAAATTAGCAAGAGCGAGAATTAAAAGCACAAGCGCAGACCATTTTGAAGAATTATGTGACTAAAGGGCTGCGCACCCGCCCCCAAACCCAGTTCTTTTTTTTCCATATACTCCACACCACATTAACCAAATCCACACAGCTACTTCCTCTGTCTCCATTTCTTCCTTCATTCTTTAAATTTAATTTTCGTGGAGAGCGCAATGTCATGCTTATAAAGATAAAGATTTCTAACATTCATCCTTCAATATTTTCTTGACAAATTAATTTATTCCAAAATAAAAAAAAGGCATAAACAAAGATTGATTTATCTCAAAGTTAAATGGACAAATGTTTTGAAACTTGTAAAAATAAAAACAAAACTTGATAATGAAATTGAGACAGGAGTACAATTTGTGTATTACTTTGTCCTTCAGTGAAATAAGGACATGAAAGTAGATGGACCCGACTCCCGTGTGGTCTAGGCTTGGACGGTCGGAGCAGTCTTATTTCAACTGTCCATTTTACTACTCCAATAATTAGTGGTTCACATTTATGAAAATTTTGACTCGTAAAAATACTTTTTGTTGGAAAAAATATTATGGATATAATATTTTATTTAAGTATGAATGAAAATTGATTTAATTTAGTGTTGCATCTTTTCATTGACACATATTCATTGTGGACGGACGCATCCTTTCGTGAACAGATATGTCTTTTCCCTCTGCGCGTCCCTCCACAACGACTTGGCAAGTGGCATAGAGAGATCCATGGTGATGATGTAAAGGCCGAACTCGAAGGTGGACCCCATCCTTGATGCATACAGAGCTTCTTTTTGTTTTCCTCATTAAGTCTTGGTCTTTCCAACCCAATTAATGCCCGATCTTGGAAACCATAAAGTGATCACCGTCATCATCCAACCCATTCCACCATTTTCTGAGGAACCCCTTCTTTACACCATGGTTGTACAGGTAAATAGCTCACCTTTTTTTCCATTTTTATTTCAATTGATTTACTATTATTCTCTACAGAGAAGTTGTCTTATTTTTGCTACTATTGCCTATTATATGCCTATATTCTTGTTCTTCTGTATTGGGATATTATTTCCCCCTGAGTTTGAGTTGGTAATGGAAATTTCTGGCTTCATATAATTTTTAAGCTCTTATTTGATTTTTCACACTTTACGAGACGAGCAAGGACGAAACAAAGTTTTAATTAGAACGGCTCTTATTTCCTCTTTTCCATCTTAGTCTTGGGTTATGGAATGGGATTTGCTTTTTGAGTCAAGCGGATTTGACCCGGCCCTTCCGCCCTAGCCAGATAGATTGGACCTGCACCTTAAGGACGGTCGAGGAGATCTAATCATTGGAACCAGGCATATGATCTTATAAGATGGCGTACTACTTCACTTGGAATTACACAAGGATCTCTAACTGTTAGGTGCATATTAATCTCTTTCCCCTATCGGGACATTACTCTTCCCTTCTCGTTGTATCCTTTAACGAGTTTCCTAATAAACTTTTCATTGCCGAACAGTGATTTCAGATTACATGTAAATACCTTTCATCAATTGGTGTGGAATTAGATGTGTTTAATGAGACTAATGGCCATTTACCAATCTGGAATACCAATTGACACCCTTTTCGCATCGCCACTGTTTTGAATGGCAGACTGAGCGCGACAGTAAGGTTGCCCCAACATTACCTGCCAGTCGTGAGTTTTGAGTCGCAAAAATAGTCTCTCTGCTTGGATGGATAAGGTTGTATACATCCAACTCTTAAGAACACCCTGCAGCAGTGGCCATTGGAAGCCTTGTGCAGTGGGTAGCCTTCTTCTTTTTTTTACTGTTTCGAACTTATGAAATTTGTTTTGGCACAGAATTTGAAACAGTATGGGAACGATGATTGTTTTCAAACATTTCAATTTTTTTTCGGAACACATAAAAATGAGAACGAAGATAACAAAACCAGATTATAACAGACCTAATCCAGGTTCTCATCAAAATTAGCAACGCAAGGTTAAGAGTATCTCCTATCAGTCCTGATGGAATGGTACTTCATAGGAAAGGAAAATTCTTGCCAGAACTGTGGAAAGATTGTATGGTTTTTACATTCTCACTGGAAGAGTTGTAAATTCGAACAGTTGGACTTTGGGAGGTTCAAGCTGATCATGATCAATTCCATGCTGCTGTCTGTTGATTATTGTCTCAGGACCGTGGTACTTCTAACGGATGGCCTCTCGGACTGGGAAACTTGAACCTAAGACTCAGACTGACAGAGCAACAACCACCTGCTACACCAGAACCATATTCTTTACATGCACATTCATCCAGTTTCTCTTCATTTTCGTCCTCCAACCTTGAAACCGAGGTAATTCTATAAAACGCGTATATTATTTTTGGTATTAAGCATATTGATGATCAACCTTGGGTATTAAGTATGTTGCTGCTTCCATGCGAGATCAACCAGTCCACAGCATCTTTCTTCCAAGACCATAGCGTTTCACTGGGCCGGCTAATGGGGATTAGGCCAAGGGAAAGAGGGGTTTTGTACGTCCCAAACACAAACTGCGTCGGCCAAAATGAGAGTATATCAGAGAGAATGTCATTCCCGGATGTACCTGAGAACCGAGTTGAAGAATTGTCAAGGGGAATTTGTGTTCCTCTACTAGTTACTATCCTGACGAAGATGACCAGAAGTAGAAGCCACTCGAGCCGATGAGCGAGTCCGACAATTATGTCGATTACGTATTTGTTCAAGGCATTCTTCATGTATACAATTTGTTGCATAAATGCATTGTAAATGACTGATTCATCATATTTCACGTGTTACTTTGAATGCATTTCGAATAAAGCAATAGTTTCAAATTCTATTTAACTTGTTACTTTGAATGCATTTGAAATAAAGGAATAGTTTCAAATTGTCTCGAGAAAAGTTCTTTCGAGTATGATATGTTGGTTCTTGATTTCCTTAAGAGTCGGTCTTGATGTCCTTTGCGGTGGCTTGGAGTCCTTGGGTCATCTCTCTCTTCCCCTTCCCTTTTCCCTTCCGTTGACCCGATCGGCTTTGTCGGCTTTTCTGGTTGCCGCCGGATGCACTACTCGGTGTATCCAGTTTGGGCTTAATGGCTTTTTTGCAGCCTTGGACGCTGACGGTAGTCGCTGGGTTTCGTCCATTCTCCATCTGGTAGTTCCGTTTCACCCGTCGGTATTCATTGTTGGGTGAGTCCGATTTAGGCCTAATGGTAGTGGGTGTTTGTGGCAGCGGATGGGTGGCTGGAGGTGGTTTGGTGGCGGCTGGTTGGCAGGTTAGGGTTGGGGACGGTGGCAGTAGACTGATGGCAACTAGGGTTTGGCTCAATGGGTTTGGGCTTCATTGTTGTATTGGGTATACCCTATTTGGGCTAAGCCTTTAGCGGTCCGTTTGGATGTCGTATTAGTTTGGAGGGATTAAATAGCAAGGGAGGATAAAATAATCGGGGATTAAATAAGAAGGGTGGACCCACACTGATGTGATAGTTAAGAAGGGGAGATTAATTAGTACATGATTTGAATGAAGGATTAAAAGGGAGGGATAAGGATGGTAGATGATGTAAAAACCTATCAAAAGACTATTTTGCCCTTGTTAATGTATACATTAGATTATGCATTTAAATAATTATATAAATAATAAAATTAAGTAATGTTATATACTTTTCAATAATTGTTAATTAGTTTGTTATATTTAAAAAAAATTAAGCTAGAATGTTTATTTTAATAAAATTTCTAGAAAATAAAATCACTAAATTTTAAAAAGAGATTATGTAGAGAGAAAAAAAAGGTAAAAAAAGGGTTAGGCATTCACCGGTGATCTTCCCACCGTTGGATCATTTGGGTATAACACGTGCCACACCATAGCAAATGGAGATTAAGTGAAAGGAAAATAAATAAATAAATAAAGGGCTAGACATGCACCGGTGGCCGTTGGATCATTTGTGGGTATAACACGTGCCCACCATAGCCTCTCATTTATCATTTCTTGTGAACATCGAAAACATATCCCTGGTTCATCTCTCTCTCTTCCAAAAGTCGAACAGCTCTATCTCTCTCCCTTGCTCCGACGGCGACGGCATGATGATGGTCCGACGAGAACCCCGATGACGATTGGCCGCGATCATGATGGTCCGACAATGGGCTACGCAGGAGATATGTATTTTTTTTTTTGTTGTATTGTTCAGTAATTTTTTGGGATTTTATTTCTTCCGGTCATTTGGAAGAGAAGGGGGATCTGGAATGGGGTGGGGGTAGAGAAGTAAAAACGTGTAAGTAATCCACCCTGACTAAATAGAAGCACCCCCATGCCTTTATTTAGTCCGGCTTCCCCCTGGTTATTTAGTCGGCGGCTATTTAGTCCGGATGGGTTTTTGGTTCCCAAACCATGGGCTAAATGTCCAATCACCCTCTCATCCGGCTGAATTCCTTCATCTCTCTTCTTAGTACTTCATCCAAACGAGCTCTAGGTGTTTTGGATTTAGCCCACTTGGTGTTTCTTGGGGTTTTGACCCAATTGGTGTTTTAAGCAGCAGATTTTCACTGTCGATTACATAAAATTACTATTTAATTCTCATTAAGGTAACATTTAATTTTTAATTACATCTAGGTACAACTCATTAATAAGATTACTCTTCTACCCTTCAAACACAAATTTACTCTTTACTACACCTCCCACTCCCCACATTCATCCACCATCCACTTCCGGACAGCAAATTTCCGACCGACGACTTTTTCTGGCGACCTCCTGCGAATTTTTAAACCTTCCAGCCGGCTACTTTTTCCGGCCGGCAAAATTCACTGCGAATTTGTATTTTTTTTTATTAAAACTCACTTTTTGTATTCTTTTTCCAAAAAAATAAAGAATCTATCCTAAAAATTCACTTTGATTTTTTTCGGCCGACAAAATTCACTACGAACTTGTATAAAAACACGGCGATTTTCTATAAAACATAAATCCCTATGAATTTGTATAAATTTCTATGCGAATTTGTATAAAAGAGGACAAAAATATGGTCATTCCTCCAAAATAAAACACTGCGAATTTGTTATTCTCACTTACAAGCAAAGTGAGAGAAAGATAAATGAATTTTCAAAATTCGCACCCAAAAAATTTGAAGAAAATAAAAAAAAAAAATTTCTTAATCAAGAAAATTAAAAAAAAATCCACAAAAAATAAAAAAAAACCCAAAAAATTCATAAATTCCTATGAATTTTTAAAATTTGCACCCGAAAAATAAGCCTAATCTGGTCGTAAAACTTTTATTGATGATCAAAACCTCGAAACCGACAAACTCACATGTAATATGAATATAATACCCAGAAAAACATATAATATATGTATGTACATTCGGGCGTTAAAAAAAAGAGAAGAGAGATACATTGAGGGGAAAATCAAGTGGATTTTTCCCAGTGAGCAAAATCTGGGAGACAGGGAGTTGGTCTTCATCACTGACACTATATGCTTCTACTGCTTCCATCTTCACTTTCTGCACTGTGGAAGTAAGTATCTGGGTTTGTTCTTGAGCGACCATAGGCGCGCGCGCACACACAGAGTGTAGAACTAGGAGTTGAAAATGGTGAAATGTGGTGATTAACAGAGCAATTTAGAGAGAAAAGGAATATAGATTTGAAGGGAAGAGAGAGTGTGGAGAGATGAGACGACGGTCTTCTTTTTCTCCGTGGTACTAGACTGGTAGATTGGGGAGAGATGAAACCAAAGTTTACTTTTCTGTACTAGACTGATAATTTTGGTAGAAACTCCCATACTTACCTTGGTGGGAAGTTTTATAACTTGGCTGGACCTGGAGGAAATTGATTACAATTTTCTGTACCGGCCCATAGATGGCCCTTAAGCAGCAGTAACTGTTCTATCCAATCAAGCCAATAAGAGAGATGCTCCAAGAAACAAGATCCAATTCAACACAGAGTAGAATGAGGGATAACCTTGGAATATCATTGGCATGCAATGACCTCAAACGGCCTTTCCGTGCTAAAAAAAAAACCAGCTCAAGTTCAAGGCACTGAACTCTTACAGTTAATTAAAGAATTAAATCAGGGAATTGTGTATGTAATTGTTTGGATTATTTAAATGAACTACGCGCTCAAGCCTGTTTTGGCTAATAAGAGATTTGGCTTCTTCTTTTTTTTGTCTTTATTAAAAATCTCATATTTGTAAGTTTCGTGGCAAACTTTTATGGATTATTGATTCTTCTCCACGAGAGAAATCGAAAAAGTAAAAAATTATGTTCCAAACTTAAATTTATTTGAGTAAAGCCAAAAAGTAGCTAATTCTTATCTTTTTTCAAAATATTTGAGTTTGGATCATAATTTTTTACTTTTCTAATTTTGTTCATCGAGAAGAATTAATAATCCACAAAAATTTAATATGAAACCAACAAGTACGAGAAAAATTTGCATTAAGACAAAAAAATAAGTCAAGTAGCTTTTTCAGCCAAAATAAGCCTCAAACTCGCTAACACTCTCTACGGATCTTGGAATGCTACGAATCACAGAAAAACACACAGAAAAGAAAATCGAAAGCAAGAAACGAAAGTAAGACACAATATATACGAGGTTCGAAAACTGCCTATTTCTCAAGAGGCAGAAACCACACCAGTTCACTATGATTGATGAAAACTACCAATAAAGTCTTTCTCAAGAGTTATATCAGCTTTTCTCTCACGCTCCGTTTGTTTTTTTTTTCTTCTCAATAAAAGAAGTTTTATTTGGAAAAAACTTGATAAGGGTACATCATACATCAAGATGGGGGATAGGAGAGGGATCCAACAAAGGGTTGGATAAAATAAAAACATCAGTATGGGCAAAGCCCAAAACATCCAGTGGGCCAAGCCCAAATCATCTCAGAACACCAAAACCCTAAAAACTAAGCAATAGTCGATCATCACCCAGCCGCCCGGCAACCACCACTGCCAACGCCAGAGAACTCCATGGCCGCACCCCCAAAGTTCTGCCAACAAACAACAAAACACCCTTTACAGTTAAGCCCGAAAACTGATTGCATCCAATAATGTAACTGGCGAGTGAAGTGAACCAGAACAGAATGGAGACCACCGTGAAAACCATGCCGTCAAGCGTAAAACCGATCACTCCCAACAGAGTGACCGGCGGAGAACCCGAAGGCCGACGAAGGTGCACCAAGAAGAGGAGAATAAATCACAACCACCGCAATAGTTATTCCAAACGCCTGCTGGAAATGAGAGGGAAGACCATCGAGGACCGCAACTTCGTGGATCTCACACATGATCGGATCCCGAGAGCGCCGCCAGATCGCACGGATCATACCAAACGACTGAGGAAGCCGACCACCAAGATCCCAATACACCGCCACAGAGCATCGTCGCCACCCACTTTCCCACAAGAATGTTCAAATAAGTAATTTCATATGTACAGGGGTGGAAAACCCACAACCTTCGCGATTACTAATGGGGTAAATTTCACTGACCTCCCTTGAGGTTTCTGACACATGCAACAACCTCCCCTGAGGTTTCTGAAATGACTCTGCCCTCCCTTGCTTTTGCTGACAATGTACATTTCCCCCCTTCTATTAAGTTAAGCATTAACTCTGTTAGTAGTTTGGATGGTTAAATGACGTTGATACCCTTTCCCTTCACATACTGTAGATTAAGTTTTAAACAGTTAAAACTTAAACCACAAAAACTTCTTTAAGTCCAAACTAGAAGCTAATCGAACGGAACAAACAATTTATGTCTTTATGAGGCTGGGCATGAATATAGATTTGGATTTCAATTATGTTTTGGCAAAAGCTATAAACCACCTTATGGGTGGTCCAGGGTGCATTAACGCGCCATTGAATATGGAGACACGACTCACAGGAGCTGCAAACAGCTTTTACAACTACTCAGTAGTACTGTACATGTTTGACAGGACATAAAGCACCACAAAGCATAACCAAATGACAATAAAGACCCCTTGTTCTTTACCAAATAGTACTAGATAAGAAAACAACGAGTCCACTCACTACAAGAAAATGCAGGTTCGGCGACACAACGAAATACATCGGCAAAAGTACATTTGTATCGGCAAAGGTTTTCGCCGACAAATTTTTTGCGTCGGCATGCCGTCGCCGTTGATATGTCGGGAAAGAGTTTTCCCGATGCGAATTTTGATGTGTCGGCAAAAGTATAGTTTCAGCGATGCGAGTTTGCGTCGGCAATACCTGTCGGCAAATGGTAGTGCGTCGGTAAATGAAATTTTAAAATCAAAGAGTGTAACACCTTTGCCGACGAGTTATTTGAGTCGGCAAATGGTAGTGTGTTGAACTTTTGCACCCCCCATGTTTTGAACTCGTGACCTCAAGTATCTGACCCTATATTACCATGCGTCTACCAACTGCACCAACTTACTCTTTGTTAATATTATCCCAATATCTAATATATAACTTATATTAACGGTATATACCCTAGATACAGTATAAA
>JAXBDA010008883.1:0-13745 GCA_036023075.1 Gaultheria prostrata
TCTCCCCTTTCCTCTCCCTCCCCATTTTTTCCCCCCCCCTCTTCTCCTTTTTTTTTGGTCGGGGGGGGGGGGGGGGGGGGGATAGCCGCCCTTTGGCCCCACCTCCCCTCCCCGCCGGCCACTCATCGTCATCCCCTTGCACGGTTTCTCCCTTTCAAATGCCCTCTTCACCTCCTCCTCCTCGCCTCCGCCCTCTTCCCCACCGCCTCACCTTCCCACCGCCGCCACACCTACCTGGCCTTCTCTTCGCCATCCCTTCCTCCTTACCGCCTGGCCTTCTTTCCGCCATCCCCTTTTTCCGCAGCTCTTGTTTGGGTCGGATCGGCCATGAGATGAAGCTTAGGGTGGTTTAGGCTCCCTCTGGTGAATAAATCCCTTCAACCGTTGGCGGCAGCGGCTGTGGGGTTTGGATCTTTAACCCAGAGAAGCGACTCGCCTTGACTCGGTGGGACTTGGCTTTGGGTACTCAGGTTGACTCAGTTTGTTGGGGTTGTTGAGTTGTTTTTTATTTCTCTCTTTTCTTTACTGTTTGTATAGGTTATTTTTCTGCTTGGATCAGCAGGGGTAGATCCCAGCCGCCAGTTGCCTTTTTCGCTGGCGGCTGTGTTTTTGGGGTTGGTGTTTCCGTGTTGTGGTTGCTTGCTTGAACTGCATCTTGCCTGCCGTGGCCGAGAGGAATCAGCAATGTGTTGCCGGCGTGATGTCCTTTAGGCCAGGACCCTGCGTGTCAGCGAGGGTTCGCCTTCGGAGTGGCATCCTGTGTTTGTGGTTTCGGGCCACATTCTGCTGGTGTGGCATTGTGGTGTTGGTTCGGGTTCCAGATTTCTCTTGCGCGTAGTTTAGGGCTTGAACCGGGGGTCATTGTTAGACTCTCCGCTATCTTATCTGTGACGGGTTCTTAAGTACCTTCGTTTCGTCGGGCCTGCATTTGCAGTAGGTGCCTTGGGTCTAGGATTTGATAGTGTTGGTTTTTCCCTGTATTATCTGAGAAATCTGTATTGCCTTCGGGCTTTGAATTATGAATGGATTGATTGCATTTTCAAAAAAATAAATAAATTGAATTACCCTTATTGTAAATACATATATTGATCATAAATCCTTTGATAAGGGCACTTTGGGCCATTCATCCTTTTTCGGGATGAGAACATAATGATTCAAATCCCCTAAGATGTGAACATAAACAAATTTTTCAAACAAGATGGCTAATCAAATTTCTCAAGATGGAATGGAGAAATCTACATAATTGAGAATGCAAATCGATGGTTCTATTCAACCCCCCAAACAATCGATGGTTCTCAAATAGGCCTACTACAAGTCCAGATCTTCCTTTCATGTGAGAATTATCATGTAATCCTCGATCTCATGTGACGCTTTAAGCTTGTCTCCTCTTTTTTTTTTTAGCAAATCAACGGCCAAGATTACTCTTTTATTAAAACGCAACCAAAACAATGTCGTTTTGAGCTCAGTCCAGTCCAATCCAGAATAATCAGAGTATGAAAAAAGGGAAAGAAAAAACCAGAGCCGGCTTTGGACATACGCCAATGATGCGACCGCATCTGGCCCCCAAATTTTGACTAATTTTATGGGCCCCATATATTTTATACCATTATATATAGGTATACATCTAAACTTGATTATGAAAACTTAATTACTATTTTTTCTACAAAAAATGTGAAGAGGGTGATATTTAAGTAGTATATTTCAGATTAACTTCTATAACGATTACCAATTTTTGTGTTATTATTATTTTTAGTTCTTGTAATTTTTTTTGGATATTATACATTGGGCCTCAAAAATAAAGTTTGTATCCGGCCTCAAAAAACTCAGAGCCGGCACTGGAAAAAACCGCACACACCAAAATTGGGACTGACAAGATTCACACAGTTTCATGCAAAATTAGGATCTCTCGAGTGTTTTTATTCAAGGAAATGGAATCCCTTGAATTTATTAAAAACGCAACCAAAACAACTTCGTTTTGAGCTTAGTCAAGAATAATTGGAGTATAAAAACAGGGAAAAGAAAAACCGCGCGAGCCAAAATCAGAACGCACGCGATTCCCACAGTTTCATGCAAAATTAGGATCTCTCTGCAGTGTTTATATTCACGCGACTCACGCCACCATCATGCACTCCATAATTTTGCTAGGCCCTGCATGCGACGACCTATCCTCATTAGTGTCACCGTTCACTCCGACGTTAAAAAACAGAGTAATAACTAATGGCCGACTCTTCCACGTGGATCAATTAAGGCTAGCTTGCTTTCTCTATTTATTAGTACTTGGTGAACTAGGGGTGGGTGCTATGCACTCCTCGGTCGTCGGATCATGTTTTGGACAGCCCGGATGCATTTGGTAATTTTAATTTAGTTTTGATTTATTATACCGGTAAAAAATCAAAACACATCCGGGCCGTCCAAAACATGATCGGACGGCCGAGGAGTGCACAACACCCACCCCGTTTCCTTACTTGGTAGGGACATAAATGTAGTTTACATGGGAATCATGGATGCTGCACCATGTGAGACGAAGCCATCATGTTTTGCCATTTACGTACTATACAAAAAAATAACTTCACATTAGGACTTGTAATCAATATTGGTCACGTGACCATCACGTGTATTTGATGGATGCGATCCACTTATGTTGGCCATTGCCACTTAAAAAATATAGGTACATACCCTCTCTTTAATAGGTACAACACTTGTAGTTCGGCTTGCGAAGTAATTCAGTCGCGCTTTGTTGAGGGTTTGGCTTTTTAGAGTTTGAGTGCTTGTTGGATTATAGTTGTGCTTCGCTAAACAGGAGTATTACGATAATCGATGATTTAATTAAACCTTAGGTTAGAAATACTTGCTATATGCAGTGGCCGATGTAATTTGTACTTTCTTTTTTTATATAAATAGTGGAAACTGGCGTGAGCCGTGGTTGTACATAATACTACATATCTGCAGGGGACCCTATGCATCTTTGCATTTCTTTTTTCTTTTCTTGATTATCTTTGCGCGTCGTGTGTTGGTTGGTTTGGCCGTATTTTCAACACTTGCCATATTGGTTTTCTTTGTGTGGCGAAGGAACAACTCCACAGTTAGGCTACTAATGGACCCAACTGCGTGATCCAAACCTCCGGGAGAGCTAGCGCGTCCACACCAGTCATGGCTCTCCACTCACTGCAAGCATTTTTCAAGGAAAAAGTTGATGAAAGTTTCAAGTACAACTCCTAACTACAGTTAAATCCCTTGGTCTTTTTCGGTGGTATGAATCAAGGCACTTGGTACCTTCAAGTTTGAATGTTGAGCCCAATTGATAAAAGCTCTGAGTCGTTTTGATGAGTGAGTGAATTTTTTTGGTAACACAAGCCATATCATCTGGACAAGAAGAATTTGGGTGCATGTAACGTACCACGTGGAGGTATTCCGTGTGCAATATCCCGACTGTACGGTCCGGATTTTAAATATACTCTTTAAAGAAAGATTTTAAAATCCATACCATAGATTATTGAGATGAACCACTTGGTTTGCCAAATGTGATCTCGTGGGACCCATTTTCGGGTCCCACACAAATTATCCGAACCGTTAAATAATTTTAAAATAATTATTTAAGTGCTCTTGAAAAAAATCAGGACCATTGGATATTTTTACGTAATTTATCTAATTCGTGTGATTTTCATTCAGAATTCAGGACCCTGTAGTTTGGAAGAATCTTCAAGAAAATTTATACGATTATGCGTTCGGTAATCCATTGATCTGAACCATAGGTATTGTAGGGCTTCTTGAGAAGAGCATTTGGTAAAAAAATTATCTTGTTGGGACATCGATAGGTATCAAAAAACTAAATTTTTTAGTTTTTTTATACCTATCGATGTCGGATCAAAATAATTGTTTTACTGGAGCATCCCCCCCAATTTAGTTTTTAGTATACTTTGAGATTTTTTTGCAAAATTACTGAAGAGTGGCCCCCGCAAATTAGGCAAAAATGGCAATCCTGCGTCCGCCACTGGATATCATGTCAGATACCACGTGGTACCCTACGCACACCCAAATTCTTCTACATTCAGAAGGTCATGCAGTGGAAACTCACGATGTACACTTATTATTCTATTTCAAGTAGAGTAATATATATATTTAACCAAAAAAAGATACTGCATGTACATAATTAATTGCTTACCATGTGACATTAGTTTAAATAGTACTAATATACTGCTCAATGATTTTACCTAACCCGCGATTACAGATTATTTTTTCATTCGTACATCAGCACTGTACTCATACCAGAGAAAAATATGCCAAAAGAATTGTTTAAACAAACTCCCAAGGGTTTGCCTCATGGTCAAAGTTCCGGATTTATGAGTTTGCGTTCTCCTAAAGTCTCATGTTCGAAACCTCACAGATATTACTAATTTCGTTGAGGTCAGTTCATATGGAGTTTTGCTTTGATTGTAATTGGACTCCCACTAGTGGCCGGTGAAATTGAGCCCAAGTAATTAGTTGCGTAAGCTGATCCGAACACTGGAGTTATCGAAAAAACAATTGTTTAAAACAGTGCAAATTTGTCCCATTAGCTTAACGAGATCATCTCCACAGTTTATCTATTGACTGGCCGAAACCAAAAGAGACCAAATCCTCACAAACTGGGGTGGAAATGTTGGGCGGGCACTTGGTTTTGTCGATGTTTTTCAGGTACTTTCTCCATACTATTTTGATTTGAGATTTGAATATCAATTGGACTACAATGGCAAGAATCCAGCACTTTAGGGACCCATTTAGAAAAGTGAAAAAGTCGAAGGCTAAAAACAAAAAAGAAGGCTAAAGCCAAGATGGAACTGATCAAGGAAGCAAAGTGTAAAGTTTATAAAACAATATTCTATGACAGTTTTTTTTGTTGCGCAACCTCGGTTTCATTGCCTTGTTAGGAGGGCATTGACGACTTTTACGTATCACCCAGTTACAGAAGATCAACACATTTTAAAATAGAACTAATGCATGAGTTTCTTATCAGTGTATATTGAAATTTTTACACTTCTAACAAACAAAGCTCGAACACGTGTTTAAAATTTGTTAATTTTTGATACGAATCTTCGACAACATATTATTTGTTTAATAAGTTTAGCTTGTTTAAATAATTAAGCTATTCAAATTTGGCCCACAATTAATTCGTTTGAAGGTCGTTTGAAATTGGCTCAGTAAGATTTACCCAAAAAAAAAAAATTGGCTCAGTAAGAAACAAACAAGTTAAATATGTTTTGAAAAGGTGATAATTTGTTAAAGAAAACCAGAAAATCCACTATTGATCTTGTTATAATGGGGTATGTTAGTTGTGATGTTATTGATCTTATTTTTACCTTCAGTTAATTTGTTGAGCTTATGATTAACTTTTTAAGATTAGAGATTCATCTCGATAAAAAGAATCGCTAAAGTAAAAAACATTGATAGGATTCACAAAAAGAAAAGAATGAATAAGCTTGTAATTCTAAACTTATTTTCGGTCTTCTTTTCCAAACAAAGTAAGCTTAGGATTATAGATTCATCTCGATAAAAAAATCACTATGAATAAAATTTGCAAAAAAGATGAGAGTTTAAAAAGAGTAATTGATTTTCACACCACTAAATTATTGTCTCTAATCTCTTTTTTATTTTCTAAATTTTTTTTTTCACATACAAATAAAAAAGAAAAAAAATGTGAGTATCAATTTATGGGTGTAAATCACTCTCCTACAGGAAAATCAAGTAGGTTCTCTGTTGCATCCAAGCCCGTCATGCGGGTTATAAAAGCAGACACCAAAGCCAGTGGCCACAAGCGAAGCTTCTTTTCTTCTATGCTTTAGCTGCTTTACTTTTGGTTTGATTTTGCTTTGGAACCTCGATCGTTGGGATGGGAACGGGTCACTTTAGGCCAGGAATTTGGGCTAATTGTTGGGTACTCTCGGAGTACCATGTCGTGATTCCATGTAGTACTCTCCCCAAATAAAAGATCGGCATTATATTATGTAAGTCACTCATTGTCTCCCAACCATTCAATATGAGTGAATGATAAGTATTTCTACCGAATAATTTATCGCCATGTTAATGGTTGGGAGTTACACGAAGACATACTCCAAAAACATTGAATAATTACTCGGGAATTTGACACAAAACCAAATCTAAAAACGAAATATGCAATTACTATCGAATTCGAACTGAAATCCGATGGGTTCTTTAATTCTTTTTCATCTAGATAGCTCTCGTACTTGACAGGGATCGGTTTGTTTTATGGGACCTTTGGAGTTTTAAACTTAACAAAAAGTTTAAAAACACAATTTTAAACTACAATTTTGGGTACAATTGTGTCTAAAGTCGTTAATCTACATATATCGAATGGTATGTGAATCCACTTAAGTCGTTCGGGCATCCATTGAGTGATTATTTTTGTGTCATTATCGTACTGTCATGTGATGTCCAAAACACTTTTGACAAGGGACATTCTCTGGATTGGGGATGATGTTGTCCCTTAAGAGACAGCATGCATGCTGATTTCACCCGAGTCATTCATGCTCGGCGATCAACGGCCCAGATCTGTTAAGATCTAAACAGATTTGCACCGTCCATTACCGAATTAATCTGGACCGTTGATCGCCAAGCACAAACGATTTGGAGGGGTCAACATACATGCCGTCCCTTGAGGGACAACACGCCCCCGGGTCCACATTCTCTGCACATTTTTTCTTTCTTGACTTATTGGTATATCCATGGGTTTCCTCCTCCTCCTCCTCCTCGACATATAGAGGTGGCTGGCTCCTCTCACTCCAAAAAAGGACAAAACCCCCGCGTACATTCCGCCCATCTCCATTCCCTCCTCATATTACTGCCAAATTTACAATTAAAACTCCACGCACCACCCTCCCCAACTTGCTTCCTCGATATCTCCACCATCACCCTCTCTGAGAGATTCAGTTATACGCAGAGGGAGTTTAATTCCATATACGGAGTATATTATATATATACAGAGAGAGAGAGAGAGAGAGAAGAGAGTTTGTGCTTGTTTCTTACTCTTCCGCTCTGGCTTTTGCTGTTCGATCCAACCCTCAAAATTTCTCTCTCTCTCTCTCTCCGTTTTGTAGTCTCTCTCATGCTTGTCTGTATCGCATTCCACCTCTGTCCTCATTAATACTCCAATTCTCATCTTTCTCTTTCACACATATATCTTCTCTCACTCAAAAAGCACTGGATTTCTGACCCATACAATTCATTTTTCGTCAACATTTTCATTTTCCAGATACACCCACCTGTGTATGATGTATCATCATTTTCCTTCCCACTTGCAAACAAGATTTTGGTAAACCCATTTCGAGATTTGGTCTGTTAATGTAATCGTGGAACTCTGAGAAGCAGGACTTGAATTGGGTCTACTTCTGACCTAGATCTCCAACGCTAATTGGCGTAATTATCGCAACATTTGATTTGTAACGGGAGATCTAACCCGTAATTCAATTTTGTGGCGAAAATCTGGTAGAGCAGATTAGATTGATCGAAGATGCTGACGTGTATTCCTTGTTCGAAGCAGCTTGGCGGTGGATCTCTCGCCCAACATGACGACGACGACGACACCGCCAATACGCCTAGCACCAAGCAAGCCATCAAAGCTCTTACCACTCAGGTATACTCGCATGATTCTCACATTTCTGCTCTATTTGAATTTTTGGTGTTTGGTTAGCTGGAATGATTACGGTAAATAATCGAATGGAATGGAATGGAAGTTTTTTACTCGAGGATGTGTTTGGATCGATATTTTGAGGAGGGAATAAACGAGGTAAAAGAAATCTCTATCCGCAAACTGTTGAGACTGTGAAAGCCTGATTCCTTTTGTACTCTCTTTCCCGGTGAAATCTGGTGTGAGCCGTTGATAAGCAACTGCGTAAAAATATGTTTCTTGGGTTTTTGTTTTGTTTTGTTTTCTTGATTGCCTTGTGTGTTTGTTGGTTTGACCAATTTACTCAGCAAGTGCCTCCGCTAGTCCTTGATGCAAATACAGCCATAGAAACGCAATTCTATTGCGACTTTCATTTCATTGGACCAAACAACAATGATTTAGATAGATAAGCAACTTCTGAATTTAGACGTTGTTTTAATTTTCAGATCAAAGACATTGCGTTAAAAGCTTCGGGAGCATATAAGAACTGCAAGCCACCTTGTTCGGGTTCTTCGAATCACAACCGGAACAGGAACTACGCGGATTCGGATGCTGCTTCAATGTCAGAGAGGTTTAATTGCTCTTACCGTAGAACCGGTGGTAGCTTGAGCTCGACCCCGAGGATGTGGGGGAAGGAAATGGAGGCAAGGTTGAAGGGGCTTTCTAGTGGGGAAAATACGCCGGCGTCAGTGAGCGGTCGAACCGAATCGGTAGTGTTTATGGAGGAAGATGAGCCCAAGGAATGGGTTGCCCAGGTGGAGCCTGGTGTTCTTATCACATTTGTTTCACTGCCTCAAGGAGGGAACGATTTGAAGCGGATTCGGTTCAGGTAGTACTCCTTGTTTTTCCCCTGTTTTTGATCCAGATTTTTTAAAGTTAAGATTTGTTTGCAAGTGATCACATGGTTTCAATAAATTAGGTGTCAAGTGTTGGCCCATGCCTTTTTGCATTATGTGTTGTTATTATGCAGCTACACTCAATTTGCATGTGCAGTCACTGGTTTGCTTTAAACAGAAGTTAAGGAGGTGGCCCAAAAGTGGGTCTTCGGGAGAATGTGTTTTTAAAATGCTGAATAATGCTCAGGTTTGGTCACCATTAAACCAAATCCGGCCATTTTGGGACTGTTGGATGGGTCTTTTTGGTTGACTAATATTACCTAGGATGAGCTGGTTTGATGAGAATCAGTGGTGCAATTTGGGAATTCTCTAACATGATTTTTGAAAGCTTACCATATTCTGGAATTCGATTCATGCATAGTGGTTGAATTCAGGGCAGTTTGTGGTGCACTGGAGTGGGTACTATTTAGGGAGGCCACAGCCTTCTAACTTTATCTTGAAGGGTTGTGGATCTATTGGGAGCTTTAGGAACAGAACTTTGCTATCTAAATTTGAAAGTTCTGATTTGGTTGGGGGTGATAAATCGCTTTCATTAAAGTGGATATGATTGTGGTTGGCCCATGACCTTTTGCATTTTGATTTTTATATTGACAGTGATGCAGGTACACTGAATTTGCATGTGAATTCACTTTTTTTGGCTTTAAACTGAAATTGAGGTGGTGGCCCCATGGTGGGTCTCCCGGATAATTTCACAGAATAAGGGTCAGGCTGGGTACCTTTCTGGACTAATTATGCCACATGGTATTCATCTGGATTCTGGAGAGAATGAACAAAAAATCCGATTTGTCAAATGGTGTCTTTGGTTTACAAATCCTACTCAAGATCATCTGGTTTGATGAGAATCAGCCATGCCATTGGAAAGTCCCTTTACATGACTCTTAGAAAACGTACTGAATTGTGGGTCATTGGGTCATGGCTGTCTGTTGTGCACTGTTATGACTTATGAGGCATCATTTAGTGAGCCCACCGCCTCCCAACTTTGTCTTCCTATGCGTAGGTTCTTGTGGATTTATTGGGACCTTTAGTACTGCTTACAATGGAACCTTCAATCATATATTAAGCATGCTGCTGAAAGTATCACTTTTTTTTTTAATTACGCTTTTAATCAACTTCTTCATGATGCTAACTGAGTACATATAAACTAAGGGCTCAAAATATGAGATACATACCTGACATTGAGGTTATGAGCTAGAATTTGTATTTTCATTGGCTAGTAAGTAGTCTAAACTCTAGAGTTTGCTAATATCAAGTTATACATTTGTAGTGTTGCAGATTTTAAGCTCTTCATTAGTTAACAGTTGGTTTTGATTCTTACCAATATGTTGGTTCATATGTCACTAATAGCTGGTTTGTAACTCTAGTGAAGAGCTAATTCGTAATTCTGGTGACCAGTTTTAGTACAGATTGGAACCATAAATCGGAGTGTTGACAAGAAGTTAGTATTTTTTCTATAAAAGAATACAGGTCATGTCAATACCTGTATTTCAATCAACAAAAACAAAAAAAGGTGTAGCAGTTTTTCTCTACTTGTCCACAGCTTTATAATTCCGAAATTCAGATCGAGTTCATGTCACTCAAGCTATCACCCAGTGCAAGTGACCTCACTCTTTTCCTGATAGTGTATCTCATGTTGATGTCTCTATTCTTTGGTGTGGTAAAAGCAGCATAACTTCTGATATTCATCAAAATGAGTAACCTAGAGTCACATGGCCACATGGGATATAGTAGTAGTAAAAATGAACTACTGAGGAGTTAAAGATCATTTATTTAAACTAGTGCTAGAATAACTTGGAAAAAGTACATTTGCTGTGGGATCTAAAATATCTCCCTGGAATCATTTTGATGTTGTTCCCCGTTTTCGGTGTGTATTATTATCATGTAAAAAGTGCATTTCACCCTTGACTGGTTACCATTGTGAACTAGCATGATGCCCAGCTTGGGGTTGGAATTCATTTAATGATTCGAACACTCTATTACTCGAAGAGCTACCTTCTATTTTCTCCCACGTCATTCCTCTGGATATGGTTTGCGTTTGGAGTGCTGATGATTTTTGTGTTGGTTTGGGCAGTCGTGAGATGTTCAATAAATGGCAAGCTCAAAGATGGTGGGGTGAGAACTATGACAAGGTCATGGAATTATACAATGTTCAGAGATTCAATCAACAAGCAGTACCGGGACCAACACCAGCAAGATCCGAAGACGAGGTAAGCTCTCATTCACTAAGAGCTACCAATATTGCAAATGTTATACCAGAGATGGAGTGGATTCATCGCAGTTTAACTAGCTCTCTCTCATTTTTATTTGTGGACCCTGATTTCAGCAGTTTCTGTACCTAGTGCTATGTTCATGGTTTACTGATCACTGAGGGATCAGACGATTAATAGGTTTGGAATGTTGTTGCACATTTGTGTTTTGGTGAAAGGTGTCCTTTTATGGCTGTTCTGATTTGTAAAATCCAATGGAAATGAGATCATTGATCACCATTATTTGATGCATTCAAAATGCTCTCAAATAATTTGTGAAGGGACTATAACTGAAGGCATTTTCCCTAGATGTCGAACGTGGAGGATCATTGTTGATTTTTTAAGTAGCTATGTCCAGGGGCGATGCCATGTTTATTGAATGGTTTTCAGATGAACCTACTCAACCCTGATCTTCCTCATGTTTCATAGATGAAATCTTGTCTTTCGAGATCAATAGTTGCATCAATTGAAACATCTGATTTCCTCCGTTGAACCCTAAGAACAGAGTTGCAACATGTATGAAAGGTTCAACATGGAGCTGCCCGTTGTCCTGTTCATTACTTTGTTGTCAGCTAGATTCAGGGTTTGGTTTGGATATTGATGGAGACAATGAATATGAGAGGTTTCTGATGTGTTTTAGGCAGTTGGACCCGTTGACACCATTTTCTGGCGTCGCCCCTAGTTATGTTCTCATGCTTTCTTCTATATAATATGTATTCCTGACTTCATTTGTGGAGGGATTCAAGAACTACTTAGTCCCCCACTGACGGGAGGTGTTTCAGTCAAGATGATGTTTTAGATCACTATTTGGTGTTAACGAGCACTTTATGCCTTTTGCAGAGCTCAAAGGTTGAATCTTGTGAAGACATCCCCGTGACACCACCTCTCAGCAATGAGCGCCTACCCCGCAACTTCCACCGTCCAACAGGGATGAACTACTCTTCATCTGATTCACTTGACCACCACCCGATCCAATCCCATCGGTACTGTGATACCAGCGGCCTTGCTTCAACCCCGAAACTGTCTAGCATCAGTGGAGCAAAAACAGAGACATCATCAGTAGATGGTTCTGTAAGGAGTAGCTCGTCAAGAGAGGCAGATCACTCAGGGGAGCTGTCTGTCAGCAATGCAAGTGATTTAGAGACTGAATGGGTTGAACAGGATGAGCCAGGAGTCTACATCACTGTCAGATCATTACCAGGTGGCAATAGGGAGCTTCGACGTGTTCGGTTCAGGTCAGTAAATTATATGCACTTGTTTTGAAGTTGAATTGGAATTGGCTGCCGGTAGATATAATGTAGCTATTTTTAAATTCCCTGGCTGATAGCCTTTGTTGGTAGATTTTTACTGTTAAATATACAGGAAATTTTAATCCTTAATATAAAACAATTGATATGTATACATATAGATATATGTCTTGTTTTTCAGTGCATTTCAAAACAAGTATTTTTTGTATTAGTTTACTGGATTCTAGAATGTGGTCCTTTCAAGATTAAGGATTGATCGATGCACCAACGGTAGTGAAAACTTGAACACCTTGTTTTGCAATATTGTATAATAAGTAAATCCTGTTGGACAGAAGGCTGCATTGTCATCTTTGGTTGACAAAAGGCTTCCATGGATTTCTGTATAGCTTCCCCCTAGCTTGTGAAGCTGGTCCCCATGATTGATGCAAGCCCTCTTATTTAGCCTCCCCTTATTACGGCCTAGGCATGTGGTTCCACAACTTTCCATGCTCCATTATAGTTTATAGTTGCACAGAGCTTGGTTTCTATGTTATATTCAAATAAAATCGAAAGAGACTAAATCGTATACCACCACGTAACATGTCAAATGCAGTTCTGGTTATACTTTTTGGGCTGTTGATCTTACTTGGTAAAGTTTATTGCAGCCGAGAAATGTTTGGAGAAATGCACGCGAGAATATGGTGGGAAGAGAACCGAGCCAGGATACAGGAGCAATATTTGTGATTACATAGTTTTTCTTGCGATTAGTGGTGAGCTTGCAGGCCATGTTTTCTTTTCTTGATTTTAGTGGGTTTTCCAACATGACGTTACGTGCACCAAATGGTGCAAGGGAAAAACTTTATTTCATAGTTATATGCTTCTATTTGTTAGCCTTAACATCTGAAATAGATTTCGCTTCTCTTTGGAGATAAGAGAAAGCTATCTGTTTGCTTCGGGTTCATTTTCCTAAGCAATTCAATGACTTGTAGCATTGTCAAATTTGTGAATTAGATCAACAGAACACGTCCTCAACCTCTACTTCTCTCGGCATCCGCCACTCTTTGCCTCTCATTCCCGAATTGAATCTGGGGTTTTTGTGAGGGGGGGCTTGTCGCCTATGGAGTGAAAGAAGGTAACTACGTAGGGGGAATTTTTTGTCGAACTTACGACATGTCCACCGTAAACTCACTGAGTCCAAAAAAACGAGAAAAGAACTACCACAAGTATTATATGGTGAACGTAAAATGAACAAAATGTGGTGTCCACAGCTGGGCCATAATTCGGGTTCTGAAATGATAAACTATACATGTACTCAGGAAGAAAACACGGGTTTGAACAGAATTTTCCACAATTTCTTTGTTGCCATACATCTTAAAGAAACAAAAAACAAAATCAAACGTCATCCATTCCCTCTCTCTCTCTCCTCTCACAATAATTCCAGTTTCCGGGTTGCAAAATCAAGAATTCCTTCCTAATCAGTGCAAGTCAGCTGAACACCGTGATTGATGAGTGGATAGGTGGGTTAGTTGCACCTCTCGCCCGGTGGGAAGTAGTAAGAAGTAGCGGGGCCCCTTACCGCGTATTCGCTTTTAGAGCATCCTTATCAGGAGCACCAAAATTTTCACCAAATTTAACTTCAAAAATACCTTTTATAAATTAGCAAGTCACTTTATCAAAAACTCACAAAATCAGACTCTCTATTTTAACTTTACTATATTAA
>JAXBDA010008884.1:0-13745 GCA_036023075.1 Gaultheria prostrata
CCTTTTTATAATATTTTTTAGATTAATAATTCATCTCGACAGAAGGATCATAGGAATAAAAAAGTATTGATATTGATTTTTTTTTTTTTAGATAAGATGGCAATAGACAATGAGGAATTGTCTTTTTCTAATTTTTCGTCTTGAATAAATTAGTTTAGATTCTAGTTACAATTTGTTACTTTTAACTCCCGTTATGAAGGCAAATTTTAAGCCTAAGTTGAAGATATTGTGACTAATAATGATAATAAAACGAGTCTTATAGTTTTTTATAAGAAAATTGGGGTGGAAAAATATTTTCTCATAATTTTGTCTAAACACACTATTGACATATCTTTTTTTTTTTCTCACTGCACCATAAACATATGGGCTATATTAATCACCCAAAAAATACTGAAAATAATTTACTGGCGCGGCCCTTAAGATTTAAAAAATCGCATTAAAATAGGTAAAACATATAGTATTAGAAATGGATAAATATATATATATATATATATATATATATATATATGATTTTTTTATCATAGGTAAAAATATGTTGGGTTTGTATTTATTTTTGTTGTCCTTTTTTATGAGGCTTTATATTATTATTATTATTGAAATTCCGTCGTTGCTAAAATCTATTACATAGGAATGAAAGTCGATCCCAGAATACAATATGGGCACTCTACCGCATCAGCTAGCCACCACTCGGCCAGGAGGCTTTTTTTTTTTTTTCTTTTTATCAATTCCTACCCTTCTGTGAACTTTCTCCGCCCTCTCTCCCTGCCAAATACCCCCAATCTCCGCCCTCTATCCTATACCCAGTTCCCAATTCTGGTTAGGGTTTGATCGTGCAAATCACTGAAAACCATGGTTGTCCACGATGCCGAACACGATCACGACGACTCCTGCTCGAAATCGATAATCGAAACGGTGAACGGCTCTCACGATTTCACGATCAAGGGCTACACTCTGGCCAAAGGAATGGGGGCAGGAAAGTACATTTCGAGCGACACCTTCAAAGTCGGCGGTTACGATTGGGCGATTTACTTCTACCCCGACGGCAAGAACGTCGAGGACAACATGGCGTACGTGTCGGCGTTCATTGCGTTGGCGAGTGAAGGGACGGATGTGAGGGCGCTTTTTGAGCTCACGCTTTTGGATCAGAGTGGGAAAGGGAAGCATAAGGTTCATAGCCACTTTGATCGGGCGTTGGAGAGTGGGCCTTATGCTCTCAAGTATAGAGGAAGCATGTGGTTAGTGCTTGTACTTTCTATGTGTTTTTGTATAAGAAATTTTTGCATGCGATTATTTGGGTTTTTTTTTTTGTTGGTTTTTTAGATGTACTGATTAGGGTTTAGAGCAAGTCCACCGACACCAACACGACATTGCCATTTGCCAAAGCCCTTTTTCTTTTTTTTTACTGAATGAAAAAAATAGCATTTTTGCAGCACTAGTGCGGTGCCATTTTGGCACAATCTAAATTCCAGATAATTGAATTAAACTCGTTTCAATTTTCAATTAAATCAAATGGCTTGGATGAAGTGGGAGAAATTGCAATGCCATCTTTGGTGCCACAAAGGTGGCTTTCGCCATTGCTTTGCATCAACTGCAGGGGATTTGGGCATCACCAAAAAATATGCTAAATAAGGGCAATAACAAGATGAATCGCCATGTGGTGGAGTGTGGATTTGGTCTTAGGAGTTGGGAATTATTAAGTAGAATGTGTTTCATCCATAGAAAAATTGGTTGTGCAGACTGCAGTGCTTTTGGTTGGGTTTTAGGGCAGGCTTGATAACTGGTATGAGTTATATCCTAATGCACGGATGCATAACGAGGAGAGGATCGCCTTTGGAAGCTAGGCTGAAAGAAAGTGTACCATTCTGAGAAAGAATGGTTGTTCGGTACACTCTTTTTTGGGGTTAAGCCCATGCTTGATGAATAGTGTGATCGCATTGGTTCATAATAATTACAGTAGTACTATTGGACATGTTTTAAGAAGATAAGTTTGGTGCCATTTCTGAGGAAGTGGATTGGAGAAGAATTATAGGAGTATCTGTTTATGGGATGAGGGGAGGAACTAACCCACTCTAGTTCCAAACGGCCTTCATCCCCCATAAACCTACTTACAGCATGGGAATCTGGGATTGCCTAATCTCTAGTTTGGGGTAGTATGGTTGTTGCCTCTTGGTCCTGGTTATATCCCGTCTTCTGGCCCATTCCCAAACTGTGGACTAAGATGACCATTTTAGAGTAGCCCAATCCGGCATATGTAGTTCCGGAATTGTGATTTACCAACCAATCAATAATTTGCATTTGCAGTTATTGAAACAAGCATATAGCCTCAGTTCTGCAGATTAAAGAACTACACTTAGTACTAAAAAAATGTTCTTTAACCAAAGGATTTATCCAATTTTTGTTTTATTCAGTTGAATTCAAATTGTCCGATATGTTTAGTCATTAGTTACATACTTTGATAGGATGTCGCAAACAACTCTTCTTGTATCTAAATTTAACCTCATATAACTTGATTCCATGCATTTCAGGGGTTACAAGCGTTTCTTAAAACGATCTATGCTGGAATCATCCAATTTTATCAAGGATGATTGCCTTGCTCTGCGTTGCACTGTGGGAGTGGTCAGAACCCGTGTTGAGGGACCTAAACAAGAAAGTATTACTATTCCACCCTCAAGTATGGGCCAGGATTTCAAGTACTTGCTGGAGTCTGAAGTTGGTTGTGACATAGTTTTCGAGGTTGGCGAGGAAAGGTTCAAAGCTCATAAGTTGATACTTGCTTCTCGCTCTCCTGTGTTTAGAGCCCAATTTTATGGACTTATTGGAGATCCTAACCTGGACAAAGTAGTATTGCAGGATCTTGAACCCTCAATCTTCAAGGTATTGCTACTTCAATCTCATGTCCTTTGTACTTGTCTCTATTCTTCGAGAGAGAGAAGGAAAATGGAGTCATTTCACAATATGAAAGAGCTTTATCTTACCATTATGGCTGTCATAATTATTAAAATTAACCAGGAGTTCACAATTTCTGCTTGCTTCCTTTCTTAGAATACTAAGATTTGTAAATGTTCCCATTACTCCAATTTTCGTACTTGCATAGTCGTTAACTGGTCATACTACCAACAGGCAGGAGATTTTAATATATCAATGCATTCAACCCATTGCATTGGAATTTCAAATTAGTGGTGACAACATTTCTTTGGCTATCCTTGCAAGTTGCCACCCTAGTTGTAGTTTCCAGGATGTATTTATGATCTTGTGTTTCTACGCAAAGAGCCATTCTGGAACCCATAGGGCAGTCCTACTCCTTTGATATATTTATGTTTCCTACTCTTTGGCTGTGCACTTCCAGAAGCTAGCTGCATATGCATAACAAGGCCACATGGGGCTTTTAATGCTTTAATTTGAACAATGTGTTATTCTTGAGGGGGTTTCGTTGTCAGCAATTAGGTAACATCTTCTATGTACTTCACTCGTCTTGTTTCATGTCCTAGAAGGCTAGAAGGGAAGATTGGTCGTCAATTGTTGTATTTAAGTTTTGCATGACTGTTATTAGAAGGCTTGGATTGGTGTTTCATCCATTTTGCAGGCAATGCTCCTTTTTATTTACTCGGATAAGCTTCCTGATGTAAAAGAAATTATGGGCTCAACTTCAGTGTTTTCATCCACTATTATGGTGCAACATTTGTTGGCTGCTGCCGACCGCTTTGGTTTGGATCGTCTGAAACGGTTGTGTGAGGAAAAACTCTGTGAAGCAGTAACTGTTGAAACAGTAGCAACAACTCTTCCTCTTGCTGAACAACACCATTGTCCACAGCTCAAGGCTATCTGCTTGAAATTTGCCGCAGCAAATTTGGGAGGTGTGTGTTAGCTGTATTATCTGACTGGTGCAATGTTTCGGGTTATTTCAATATTACTGCTATTTTGCGTTACTCTTCCACTCACACAAACACCCGATTACATAGGAATGTCAATCTGGATGTAGATATTGAAAAATGACTTTATAGAGGATTTTTTTTTGTCATAGTTTAGAATAAGCTATATTACCTTAACCTCAGACCCAACCCATCAACAAGAGTATCGACATCCTCTCTCTATAGGAGTTGAACTCACAACCTCCCTGTACTTAGTACAGTTACACAACCATTGGGCCAACTGCCCCGGTTCTAGAGGAAGTATCTAGAAAGTAACTGATTCATTGGTTACTCCTATTGGAAAATTTTGTTTACCGACTTTACTCGAAAGATAGAGAAGTTGTAAACTAGTGTCCACATGTTCATTATTGTCGATTTATGTCTGTGTGTTGTCTGTTGTATCTGGCTTTACAACATCTGGCAAATCAAAGAGGAAGAAAAAGAAGGTATCTGACTTTAATATGGAATTCTTCCCTGCCTCCATTTTTTATAATATCTATCACACGATCTAACTTGTAAGACTCGCTGAGACTGTTAATCTTTTCTTCCATGTTCATCATCTTTAACCGGAGACTGGGGATCCCTGGCGGGTTGTTGTGTAGTTTGCTATTTGAGGGAATCTGAGGTGTTAATGCATGTGTTGTTGTGTAGTTGGTTATTTTGAATTTGGAGGCTGTCTCTATTGTTAAAGATAATTGATCTCTTAGGGGTTAAATTAAAATTATCGAGATTTGAAGGGCGCTAGTGCTAAATGTTTTTGTGAATACCAAAATATAGGTGGAAAAACTCAAACGTTTGGGGCTGCAGTGGCACCCACCTGCACTCCCTTTCTGTCTGCCACTGGGTTGGTTGCTTCCACTTCTGCAAATAATTACTCCTAAGAGCAAGTCCAATGCAGTTCCATACATGGTTCTATCCCATATTATAGAACCAATTTTAGAAAGCCCTCCAATGGGGAGTGAAAATTGGTTGGAAAATGCAACAAATGGGTAATTGGTTCTATATTTGGAACCTCATCCTTGCCACCTCACCAAATCCCAACTTCCATCTACCAAGAGAGAGCCGGAGTAAACCTGAAAATGGCCAGAATCTGCTGTTGTGGCTGGAAAAATGGCAGGAATATTTAACCGTAGTATATCTCTGCTGTTACCAGAATCTTCTCTCCCAAAATATCTGATCGGTCGGAATCTAGAATCTGCTACAACACTGGAATCTGTTTGATCGGAGGTGAGGGGGTTTGATCGATCTCTGGTTCGATCTTGAGGGTTTGGTCAGTTTGAGGGAACGGGAACTAGGGGTTTGATTGATCTCTGGTTCAATCTCGAGGGTTTCATGGTGAGGATTGAAGCATGGGGGTTCGATGGGAGGTGAAGAAGTTGATCGGTCAGAGAGAAGGGGTTCCGTTCAAAAAAAAAAAAAAAAGAGAGGGGGTTTCGGAGAGAGAGAGAGAGAGAGAGAATTTATTTACTTTGACGGCTATGTATATGCGTTCAACAGGGGGAGTGAGGGAGAGATTTTATTTACTTTTGACGGCTATTTATATGCGTTCAATGGGTATATTTACTTTTAAAGGCTACGGCTATTTATATGCATTCAACGGGGGGAGGGAGGGACACAGATTTTATTTACTTTTGACGGCTATATATATGCGTTCAATGGGTATATTTACTTTTAACGACTACTTTTTTTTTTTCCTCTATGTATATCAATTCAAACCAAATGTATCCATTCTTCTGACAACATCTTTCAACTAAAAAAATAAAAAAATTCTACCAATTATGGCTGAGGCTAGTTGTTCTACCAATTACTGAAAAATTAGATGACAACAGGGTTGAAAATGTCATAAATAGTTGAATTGGGGTTGAAAAAGTTGGGGAAAATGAGGTGGAGGGAAAGTTAGTTAAGTTTGGAACTGTAAGAGGCAGTTCCATAATTTGGCCCAAAAGAACTTTTTGGTGCCAAATTATATAAATGACTAGTCATTTTAGAACTAGTTTGGACTTGCTCTAAGTTGGTCTTGCACTCTGGTGCTCCGAATACTGAATAGCCACTTCTCGAGATGTCAAACATCTAAAGGAGTCGGATCTCAAAGCCAAGGATTTTTTTTTGTGGGAGTTTCCACTGAGTTGACCTGAACCGATGACTTCTTTTTTGGCCCTTGGCTTTGTTGAAGCAACATTGAGTGAATGGGGTAAATCATGGTAATGTGTGGAATACAAGGGCTTGAATATATACCACTATTTAAATCTCATATATGTCGTTAAGACGTTAAGTAACCATCAATTCCTAAATGCCTTTTCGTGGACAATGTGTATATGTTTCTCAGTGTTTGTAATTTGATGCTCGGAATTAATCTAGGAAATTGTTGGTCCTTGCTTGGCAACCAGATAAATGTATAATGAAACTTTTTAGTTCCTTGCGTTTTTTTAGTTTTTTTTATCTCAAAGCGAAATCAGATACAAAGGCAACCATCCGTATTTTGCATTCTGATTCGTTATTACAGCTTTCATTATGTTCTCAACAATGTTTTCTTGTTACTGAACCAGATATAATGAAATTGTTTGAACGATGGAACTTCTCAGTTTAGTGATCCTGGCAGTATTCTTTGTTGTCATTGTTCCTCTCTTATGGTCAACGGGTTGCAAAGGAGCCATTGAGTAATTTCCACTTTTTGTGTTTTTCAGTGGTTATGCGATCAGAAGGCTTTAGGTACTTAGAAAAGAGCTTCCCTTTGCTGTTGTCTCAGCTATTGGAGGCAGTTGCAGCCGCGGTGGACGAGAGCTCAGGTTTTCTGTTGAATAGGAAGAGAAGTACCACCAGTAGCATCTGTGGGCTTGATCTGGCAGCTGAGGGGGCAGCAGCGGATTCAGCAAATCCAGCTGGCAAGCGCATGCGGAAGCGTAGCTAGGTTAGTAGATGCCTCTCAAGTGCAAGACAAGCTGAGTAGAACCATCTATCTAATTACAGGACAGTGGTATGCATAGTATGTTCATATTATCAAACAGAAATGGTGATTCATTTGCTTTCTTGAAGGGTGAAATTGTGTTTGCCTTCTGTACCCTCTTTTTGCTTTTGGATTTCTGGGATTTAATACTATCGTGGCCTTTAGGATTATGGCAGCTATACTCTGTAATGGCCCTTTTCAAGTTGCAAGTAATTTTAAATGGCCTTTCAGGTTTTAATAGAATAGGGGAAAAAGGATGACTGTGAACCCGTAAACGTGGTGAGGACTTGAAACCTCAACATTAACCTGTTGAGGAAGCGTATTACTCAACTCTCTTGTGCTGTGTAGGGCAAGAAATGTATACGAGAGATACTAATAACTTTTTCCTCAATTCTTGTTTAGTTGCTAGTGGAAAGAGGAAAGAGGGAGGGGAAAAATAGGAAAGAAAAGAAGTGGGAAATGTTGACATAGCTTCAGAGGAACCTCTCGCTGTCCATTTTACTTCCTCGTTTCAAAACTAAACAAAGTAAAGGAATCAACTTCCCATAGTGTTTCTTTCTTAGTACAGCAATATTTTCTCTTGCTCTCTCTTTTTTCTGAGCAAGTTCTGAATATAGTGTCGGTCTCTCCATTACTGAGATTTTGTTGGTGCAACTTATGCCCATGTATTATTGAGAGAGAGGTGATGGAAAAACTTGAACCATTAATGGGATATCATGCGGTTACGGTAGAGTGCTAGATATGATCTACTACCAAGATTTTAAATGAACCCCATAGTAGACACTGTTTCTTGATACACATGCGAACCGAAAAAAACTAATTAGACATTCTTTTTAAGGCAAGAAGACTCGAAACAAGGCCATAGGAAGGCACCCATTGCGAACTCCCTCTTGTATGCCAAGTCACCCTGCACGCACAACCCGTATTCAGCTAGGAGCATGTCGAGCTTCCCTTCAGGCATGTTCAGGTAGTCCTTCTTAGTGTACCTTGGGTAGTGAAGGGGCATCTGAAAGAAAGAAACACCACTCCTCTCCATGTTTTTCTCTCTTGCTCTCTAGCCTGCTATCTTTCCTCTCGGAGTGGGATTGCCTTTTATGGACGTACGAGGGTCAAGGATTATAGCAAGCCATGTTACTTGTCACAACGATTGGATGATTTACCTGCTCATGCAGCAGGATAATTGGCATTATTTTTGTGTGCGTGCGTTAGAGAGAGAGCAAGGATTCCATGGAAGTAGAAGTTGTATGAGCAAATATTGTGATGGGCTCTGGCTAAGAATCACTTCTGCACTATGAAATGGTACGGCGTTCAACTTTTCTGCCCAGATACCATTGTCTGGTTTCAGTTTCAGAATCACTGTGCTAGAATACTTTGTTCGGAATACTAGTTTGGTTAAAATCTCAGTTTTTGGGTAAATGATCGTCCTCATAGCTGTCGGATGAGTACAAATCAAACGGGATACAGATCCAAAATCATTTTTTTAATTGAAATTGAGATGCTAATACAAGTTTCTTTCGCAAATCATGAATATTTCTTTCCAGAATCACGAGTCGATACGTAAAATATTGGCAAAATAAATGCTTTTGTTGTAGAATATTTCTCTGTATTGTGTTAGTGATGCTTCAGAAGTGTCGTTGAGTAAAGAGCTTACTGTTTTACAGATCATTTTCGTAAACTTGAATAATTTTATAATCACAAGTCAATCAATTGAATAATTTTGAATATTTGGGTTGCCTTCATGAAAAGTTGAATTTCTTTATTTCTGAAACTTTATTGGGCTCAGGTTTAATTGATTGGTAACCTATCCTTAAGTGTAGGATTGAAGAATTTGGGAGTAAAGGAAACCAATAATGCTTGGATACCGGACACGAGAACGTTCCTCCATGTGATTGTGCTACTATAAATCTATAATTGACGATATTAAAGGGGTGTGCCACTAACTCGGGTTTTTTGGCTTTTTTATGTGAGAGCTCGAAAAACGTGTTGGCTTTTTATAGTTTTTTATGTGATGTATTGTGAGGCGATGACCTGTCTCGAAAAACGTAATAAGCTGGCTTTTAGCTTTTTGAGTTATGTTCCTCTCAGTTGGTCTTTTTCTTGGGTTTCTAGGAATTGTAACGGGGTAGCTCATTGGGTGGTCTCCTCGCGATTGGGAAAGGAAAAAAAAAAACATTTTCTAGTCATAGGACGTTGGGGACGCCAAGAAGGAAAGTTTGGGGACCCAATGAATGTCTTGTCTCATGGTTCTTGAAACCATGCGCACAGATCGCTCTGTGGGGCTCACTTCTGGATTTCACACTTACAATCCAAGTTATTCATTGGTTATATAAAATACGTTTTCCAATGGCCTCCAGATAAATCAGCTCAATTGGATAACTCTAAGTGCTTGATTTTTTTTGTTTGAACTGTAAGTGCTTGATTCAATTTTCCAATCTTTGATAACTCTAAACACTAAATGAAAAATTAAATGTTTGGATAAAGTAGAGTGATTTGATTGGGCTATATTTTGAGTAGCCACCCCGAAACGTATTTTAAAATAATGAACGGCTTCGATTGTTTGTGAAGGACTCCGAAGTGGGTCCCACGAAATAATATATGTGGATAGATCTGTGCGCATAGCAAACCTCGCAAACGGAAAACTATACAAATACAAATACATGGACTCTCCACCCATCTCTAAATGCAGAGCACATCGATGGGTCCGACACCAAAGCTGTTTTTTCTCTGTATTTTTTGTTTTGTTTCAGTTAGTTTTTTCGTTTGTTATTCGGATATTTTGAGTCCATAATTGTTTGTTTATTTGAATGCAGTTTGTGATTTTCCAAACCAAAAATAAAGGGGTATATATGCGTTGTTAGTACTTCACAAATACATTGTTATATACTCCCTCCGTCCCATAAAGTTTGTCCGGCACGGAGTCCAGGGACTCAAAAAAAATAAACTTTTGTCAAGAAAAAAATAATTTTTTTTGCACAAATTAATAGATCAATGTTTGTTCTATTATTTTGTGTGAAAAAATTAACATCTTTTTGACAAAGAACTAATTTTTTTCGAGTCCTTGGACTCCGTGCCGGACAAATTTTATGGGACGGAGGGAGTACCTACTTAGCAAAGGTTTCCTATGAGAAGGTAAAAACGCAAAAAGAAGCCCCCAACGGTTTGTCGGATGGGTTAGTGGATATACTCTCAATATAATTGATCAATGTTCGATTCTTGAGATTAGGTCATAAGAAAGAATTTCTTTGTAAATTTTCTAATCCCGACGTGAATGAACTACTTTTAATGGATCGGAGATGAGATTTGTCTAGGTGTACGTAAGCCGACCTGGACACTCCTGATTATAAAAAAAACAAGGGTAATGAAAAACTTGGAAATTCCACAAGGTAACACAATGAATTGCCCCATGTTGTGCTGGATGCACCCCGAACATATCCGAGCGGTGATGGATACTGAGTGACAATTTCATGGGGTTTTCTTCGCACTGAGCTCCAGTCAAGTTTCTTAATCTTCAGTCTCGTCCACTTTCGGTTATTTGTAGACTCTTTCCGGGTTCATAATAATGATTGGAACCGTTTACTTTGTATAGTTCGTTGAGAACATGGACCATGTAAAAAATTAAGTTGATAAAATACATTTGATATGATTTCAAAAGGTATTAATAGGGTGTTTGGGAGCCTACTTTTCAGCTTTTCATTTTTAATTTTTTGGCTTTTTGATTTTTTGGATTATGGCCAGAATGACTTTTAAATCTGGGATGAGTGTTTGTGAGAAATATGCAGAATGCATTTTGGGAGAGAGAGATGAGAGAAATACATAAGTAGAAGTTGAAAAGGAGGTGTGAACCTCTTTTTGATTTCTTCTCTTTTATCTCCAAAAATGGAGAAACAGTTTTTGGGAAAACTCTTTTTCCCCTTAGCTGCCAAACACCCATAAACCAAAAAAGAGAAATAAAAAAATAAAAAAAGAGGCTCCCAAACGGAGCCTAAGCTTGTTAAAAAAAAAGAGTGCGCAACACTAGATTGCACCCCATTTGACACAATTATCTACTAACTTTAATGAATTTCAAAAGCATACACGTTATCCGACCAAAATGATTTTTGACGCGGTCCATATTCTCAATGAGCTATAAAATATGAAAAGTCTCAATCATTGTTGTGAAACTAGAAAACGGATTTCTTGAATGACCCCTGGGTGTTTAATATATCATCAACAACAGACTTCCTACATTCGGGCAGAAATGACTCTGCTATCTTGCATAGTTGCATTCCTCATCCACAAATAAAAAAGGAAGCGGATCGACTCGACAATGGAATGGATAGCTTCTGTTATGATATAGATCAACAAATGGGCAGCGGATCCTCTATCCGAGAGTCCCTATCCGACCTCTCCGTCCCACCCTTCAATGACAACCACGTTGCCCATTTTCTCTTCTTCTTTCAAAACCTCTAACACTGTTAATTAACTCCACAAGCATAGCAAACACTCAATTTAATTTTTATTCTTTTGGAGCTATTTCGGGTTCCATAAAAATGATTCAAATCGCTCATTATTTTTAAAATGTGTTACTTACGGTTTCATGCAAAAATTAGCTCAAACCGATATTGATGGGATTTTTTCTGAATTCGTAGGCTAAAATCCTGTTTGGCATAGCAAACCCTCAATTGAATTATTGATTTTTCTGGGCTAGTTCGGGTCCCACAAAGATATATTATTCAAATTCTCATTCTACGCTAATCAAAGTCCCTTCCGATTTCGGGTTGAGCTAATTTTTTACACGAACCCGTAAAAATGTTTTTATGGGACCCGAAATAGCTCCCAAAATTCAATTGAGTGTTTGGTATGCTTGTGAAGTTAATTAAGGCTTTGGAAAGGGGAGAGAAAATGGGCAACTGTGACGGGCATTGAAGGGTGGGACAGGAAGGTCGACCAGGGACTCTCGGACAGAGGATCCGCTGCCCAACAAATGACCAAAACGAACGAAACTGGAAGGTAAGAAAAGAAAACTGAACTGGAGTTCAATCCGTTTTCTTCCCACATTTGTGATGTGACCCAAAACGCACTTTCCAATTTGTTTTGCGACAATTTACAAGGAATTTGTTTTCTGTTTTGTGAATTGCCCCTGGTGTTGGGAGATATCTGTACAGCCCATGCTGTACTGTCTTATCATTTTTGGGAAACTTCCTCCATTAGATGTACTACAAATATCCAAATTTTCTGGAGTTTCCTTTGCTCAAAAAAGGATTTTTGGATTTTTTCAGTGGGCAGAAGTTGCTTCCAAAGTCCTTTTCAAATTATTCCTTCCGATGTGAGTAAGGCTAAGTTTTCTTTATTTTTTGTTGTCTACACAGGCTGACGGACTAAACAGGCTAAAGCCAACAAAAATTTGAATATTCAGACATGTTATTTTTTTCACATACATAAGTAAAATTCCAAATGCATCTAAAAATTCAGAAGTTATAGACTGACTTTTTATGGAAAACTCACCCTCAGTGATTGATGGACTATGGAGTACTACAGTTTAGAAACACGAATAAAAGAAGGGAGCATTTATTCAGCACTAAAGAACCTGCCCAAGAGTTTCGCCTCGTGGTCAAGGCCTGGTACATGAGGTTTGCTTCCTCCTAAGATTTTAAGTTCGAAACCCAACTGCTTTGGAATAAGTCAATACGGAGCTATATTATGGCTTTAATTGGGCCACACTAGTAAACTGTGATCTTGGTATTCAAGATTGGTAGAGTTGCGCATAAGCTGTCCCGAACATCTGAGATTTTTCCGTTGCGGCTATATAAGATCTTAGCTAAATCTTTAACACATGAACCTACTGCTGGTGTCGGATTTGGTACTCAATATTCAACTTCTAATTGTTTTAATACCGAAGGTGTTTAAAGCTGATTTGAAATCAATTTTATTACACCTAAATGAATATCTTTAGTCTCTTTGGCATTTATTTATAGTGTGTAGCTAGAGATGTAGATCAAGACTGATCAATTAAGAGTGGTGGTTGGTGATCTTTATTCCATTTGGAGTATAATCATTGGTGTTCTTCTATTGACGGGTTCACTGGGCCGGCAATAAGATATACAACCAAAAAAAAAACCACATACTTCATTATACTTTTTTCACTTTTTGATATATTTTTACATCCTGATATATATTTTTCATACATTTCAATACACTTTTTAAACATTAACAATAGCCGAGTGAGCTATTTTAAAACTTTCCAAATCATTGTAGTTTCATTTCTTAAATAGAGCAACTGGGTCATGATAAGAACCTTTAGTGGAGCCTATAACAATGAATGCCTTTAGCTCAAATTATTGCATTTGCTTCAATTCATTGTTACAGGGATGGTGATGTTATGCCAAAATTATTTTTGTATTTTTTAAAATTCTACTGCATAAAATACTTGTGACATGAGAAAGGGTACAACAAGACTCTTAGCATTACAAGAACAGTTTTGGCACTATCATTTTCCTCATGAAAATAATCAAACCTTTTTTGGTTAGCTCGTCAATGTTAATATTGATAAATGCAAAAAAATAACATTTGATTAGGAAATTCATTATGTCATAAAGTTCAATAACACATACAAATAATCCAAATCGAAGAAAATATTCCCGTGAGCTCGAAAAAAAATTCTCATGGTCCTTAGTGAGGGGAGTACTCCCTAAATTTGCAAGATCAACTCCTATCTCCAGAAAAAAAAATCTTGTGGGCCACTAGATGTTTGTCCGGTCTTTTACTTCAAGGTCTCCAAATAAATCATGGGAAATTTATCGAAATAGTCCCTCTAGTTTCACCCCTGTCTCGATTTGGTCCCTCTATTTTCAATTTCACTCAAACGAACCCTGTAGTTTCAATTTTGTACGATTTGAGTTCAATCGATAACGGCA
>JAXBDA010008885.1:0-13745 GCA_036023075.1 Gaultheria prostrata
TTTTGTAACTGACCATATGAGATTTTTTGGCACATATAAGGTACCACTAAATCTCATATTTGACCATATGAGATTTTGTGGACTTAAATATGAGATTTTGTGGCCTTATATGAGATTTTCTGACTACGCGTATGAGGGTGCATACCGTATGCACTTCATACCTCTAGCCACAAAATCTCATATTTTGAGTCACAAAATCTCATATGGAGCAATTTGTAGGGGGTGTGCATAGTAGCATTACCCGATTTTATATTCTCATTCTTTCAGAGTTATACTCCCTTGTATGGGTCTTTCGTATAACTTGCCCCCTTGTATGGGGTTTTGTATGTATTGATGTTCTAAACAAGGAGAGCAAAAAGGTTCTTTATTGTATATGCTTGGTTCGTTATTGCATTACTACTGTAGAAGTAAGAAAAAACCATACAAAGTGGAGGGCTAATTGATCATCATGTCACAACTGTGAACAATCTGCATTATGAATTTCGAATCGTACAAGTGCCGATGCTGTGTGCTTATTCCTTTCTTGATTTCCAGTCGACGCGATAGGCAACCTTTGCATTCTACACTGGCATCAGCCCCTTTTCTCTGCATGATTCAATCGCGTCCGCGACCAAATCTCCCACATCATGCTCTTCTGGGCTGTACTTGAATTTGAATCCTAGGTCCATTAGTTTCTTAGACGAGCAAGGGACAGGTTTCAATGATTCATCAACACCATCAAACCTGTAAATTTGAAAACTTGTTTAGAGATAGAGTTAATTTTCAAAAACTATAATACCTTCTTTTTCTTTTTTCTTTTTATTTTTTTTATTTCCGTCTTTAACTGTGTTTTATGTCACATACTTGGTCGGTATATTGTACTCAGGGTATCTTCGGCTCAACGATTTCACGAGATCTACAATGGCGAAACAGTGAGACGAGCAAATATATCTTCCCTCAGCCTGCGGATTCTCAAAAAGGTATATGTGAGCATTGCATACATCATCCAAGTGAACGGCCACAGATCCAGTTACAATTGGGTAAAGAGCTTCATTTCCTACATTGCATAAATCACATTGGTAAATCAACGCCTATGTTCCGTGTTCAAACAATGATAAGCTTCAACCAAGCTAAGAATTATACGTACTCGTTATTACGGAAAGTGAGACATCGATGCTGAGAGGTCTTGACGGAGTTATAAATGGCCCGATAACAAGAGAAGGGAGAATGGTTACAAGATCAAGACCATTCTCTTTAGCAAATTCCCATGCTGCTTTCTCTGCCATTGTTTTCGCCACGAAATACATCTGAAAGATAAAAAGTGAAATCAATAGGGCCCTTAAGGGAATAACCAAGAATTTAGGTACCGAAACGTATGCAGTAGTTACCCATGCAATCATTTTTTGGGCTTTGCAGAAGTCTATATCGGTCCAGATACTCTCATTGTACTCAGGCTGGGGATGTTCTTGGATAGCAACAGTTCCGGTGGTCGAAGTATAAATGAGTCTCTTGACGGTTTTGGCCTTGCAGCATGATCTCATGATGTCTAAAACCCCATTTACAGTCGGTTTAATCACTTCATTCTGCCCAGAAAAAACATGATCGACTCTCAACAAACTGAAAACACTAATCGTGATCAATTTTAAGGACCAAAAAATAACATAAAAAATTTGTTTGTCCTATCTGAATTAAAAAATAACAAACGTGCGTATGCTGCCCGGACACCTAAGTTATAAAAAAATTATTTTTTGGGACTATCTCATCAAACACTTGCTTAATGTGTTTGGATCCAGGGACCCTGTTGCGCGCATCACAGCCGTCCAAGGTAAGAAAGTGTCTGTGAATCTAGACCATTGAAAACACTCTTGGACGGCTGTGGCTGGGACTACAACCCTGTAGTGCTTAATTTGGGGCACCACAGGGTCCCCGGATCATTGCTTAAGAGAGGGTTTGCATAGTGATTGAGCAAGTAATTTTTGCTGCCGTGATGCTGTCAAATGGATTTGCTCTCTCTCGCTCTTGAACATAGGCATATTACAGAACTGCATATACCTTGGATTCTGTTTAATTGTATGTCCTCTATGAACTCATTTGTTTCCGTAATGCTATGTAGAGAGATTTATATACACGGATACGAACGCAGACATACACATAAAACCGTCCTATGTACCCTTTTTATTTTGTAGAATCTACGTGCACCTTACAGCTCTAGTCACAACTTAGAATTCCGTGCGCATAAATCTGTCTACACATACTTTCCCCTACTCTTTTAAACACAAAAGGTCAATACCTCAAGATCATTGAAGGAAAGTTCCATAGGGGTAGCAACATGAAAGACACCAGCACAACCTTGAATGACATCATCAAAACTTCCCTCCTCCATTAAATCTGCCTTCCACAAGCTCAGATGTGTTTCAGCTTTGGGCAAGTCTAAAAGATGCTTAACCTTGTTCACATTACCTGCAAAATTAACGAAAAAAATCAATTCCAACTTGTGTTAGATTCAACTGAGCTGAATTTGTTAAAAAGTAAGAGAAAAGATAAGGAGGAAAAGCATACCAGGGTCGCGTACTGTGGCTCTAACGACATAGCCTCGTTCGAGAAGCCTCATAACAAGCCATGACCCGATAAATCCTGACGCCCCTGTCACGCACACTGTTGTTATATTTCCGCTATTCTCTCCTTCCATGTCTTCTTCTCCTGGAATGTTATTATGTTGGTTGTGGTGTGTGGGTTATATAAGGAGGGGGGGGGGGGGGGGGGGGGGTGGGGGTTTCAAAGTCAACAAGATTTTATAATCACAGTTGAGACATCATGGATGATGCAACGGGAAAGGGGCAAATTGGGTAAATAGTATTATAGGCAACTAGGGTGGGGGTTTCAAAGTCAACAAGATTTTATAATCACAGTTGAGACATCATGGATGATGCAACGGGAAAGGGGCAAATTGGGTAAATAATATTATAGGCAACTACCTATGGGGTGAAGTATGCAATGGATTTCATGCTGGATTGGGGATGCTGTAGTGAACCCATTTGCTACAGCGGCGTAGTGCGGCCAAATAACGTAGTTTTGCCTGCATGATAATGTGGTCAATGTTGGAAATTCCATGGAATTTCGGATGAATCAAACCGGTGCGTTTCGGAGGGCCTGACGAGGCAACCAAACGACCTACTCCAGGTGCGATGAATCTAGACGAAGTGAATATTTTCCAGTAGTTTTGTGTGGTTATCGCCCCTCATGAATTGAGGGTAATGGCCCGTTTTCAAATCAGGAGTTACATCAGAATAACACCAATTCATTGTGGCTGTTTTTATACAGTTTTTATGGTGGGAGGTTATGGAATTCATTTGCAGAATTTAGTTCCCGTATTGAAGGCTTGAGGCTCCTCCTCACCTATATAAAGGCACCATTGGTCTTTGTTTCAGCATTAGAAATTCGTGCTCCTATCCACCACCGAAATATCATTCTTTGAGAGAGAGAGGCAGACGCAATTGAGTTCGCCAAGGCAGTTGACAGTGGTGTTCTGTCGGCCTTGGTTCTAGCCGTTTTATCCTGGGACGAGAACACCGGCAAAACCTACAACACTCACGGTAGGCGGTGCATATTTGTTAAGGAGACTGTGATTCACAGAACTCGACCATTTCATTTCCAATCTACTGTTTGTATTTTCTTTCCAGTTTCTGTAATTTCATTTCATTTCTATTCGTGTAATTTTTATTCACTATTATCAATAAAAATTGTTCTCTGAATTTTGTATTGTCACTTTAATTTTTCCAACAGTCAATGCAAGCTTAAATTAACCCGTTGAATGAATAGATGCTTCTAGCTTATTCAAACATGAGAGTGGATGTAACAAAGTGTTTGTCGCTGCTACTGCTTATAAGTGCAGAAAAATGCAACTAAATTGAAAAACCAATTCGTTTAATAGTTAGGGGTGGGATGGTTTTTAACTTATGTTTACAGTTTTTGAGCTTTAAAAACCGAGGATGGGGATGGTGGGCAGTGAAATTTTGTTTCCAAACCTAGTGGATGCGCGTAACCTGATCCGAACACTTTAGCTATAAAAAGACCCGATGATAGGTTATAGTCAAGTATCAGTGTGCATGGTCTGAATGCGTTGGTCGATGTTTTTATTCCATCTACTCCTTGGTCGGATTTTGACAATTCCATCTGAATGTTCTTTTTTTTTTTTGAAAATTGAGTGTTTTATTCTTAAGTTACAAATGATGACAATTCCTGGGTGCAAAATTCTAGATCTGAGTGCAGTTTTTGTTTTTTGACTTTTCACCGTCGACCTTGATTTCGTCGTCACCCTCCGCAACATCCACTCTCCAACCTCCATCGTTATCAGCGAAGGAGGACCAGATCCGTGGCAGCGGTTCAGGCATCCTTTCTAAAGTCCGATTTCTTCTTTTCCTGTTCTCATTTACTCCTTCCGTCCCTTAATAAGTGTAGACATTTCCATTTTGGGCGGTCCCTTAATAAGTGTGTGTTTTGAAAAGTTAGTGGGTACATTTCCTATTTTGCCCTTAAAAGTAGATTCCTTTTTGAAAAGTTAGTGGGTATTACTATTATATTAATAAGGGTAAGTAGTGGAAAGTAGATGAAAAGTTGTAAAAGTTGATGTGAGAGAAAATAAGTTGGAATTACGAGGTAACACACTTAAAAAGGGACGGAGGGAGTATTTCTTATTTTTGTCTATCTCCATTTGTTGAGATCGCTATTCCCTGTGTGGAATTTTCTATACCCTTTTTGGTATTCAAGTGAACTGGATGATACTCCGGCATTTACTTACCCACCTCACATAGATAACCCGAAAGTTGTGGATCAATTTTCCCAACAGAGGGCTCTAGCTGTAGCCCTTGGGGCATTTTCCTTGTTACAAAAAATGCATTTTTTTTCTTTCAGCAACCATTTTTCGGTGTAAATTCAAATTGAGAGGAATTGGATTAATTGATCAAGTATTCATCGATATTAGATTGAGCTGAATTTTTAAATATCTCCCAATAAATCTACTCTTACAGTCTATAAATATTATGACCATCAAAGTAGGACACTTGGTTATGTTTCTTGTTGTTAAAAAACAAAGAAAAGTAGGACCCTCAAACCTCGTTAAAAGTAAGTAAATATACTCTCACTAGACGTAAGGATGAATAAAATTACACCCTTTTTGAAGGAAAAAAAAAGTAAAAATCTATTTATGAACACTAGTATTTTTTTTATCCCAATTTTGGCATGACTCCCCTAGCAGTCGATTTGGCGGGTGGAGAAGGAAGGTGGATAAAAGGGTCTTGGGATTTGGGAGCGTAAGCTAATCCGGACAAACTCTATTAAGTATTTGATCCCTCATTTTGCACCCGGATTGCTTTAATGATGGATATGCTAATACCCCGCGAAATCTACACCACTCCCAGGATAAGCTTATCCGAGCGGCCGAATTTACCAGCGTGCCCCTCAAACTTCTCCAAAACCTTTATCCATTCTCATTGTAAGGGGCAACTAAGTAAGTTACCATATTTCCACCAACTTCTATCTATGCATTCAATTACCAAACAAACCCCTTCTTACTAAATTCTCCTCCTTAACTAATTCTCTCTTATAACATCTGTACTTTTTATTCACCATTTTTTCATACGGTCGCTTTTTCCACCCATGGGCCATGACCCAAAATAGTAGGTCTTCACTGGCACTCCATACCGACTATTCTGTAATGGGCCTTTAGACTGAATGAAGGCCCAGATATCACTACGCTAGAGCCTGACACTTAACATGTACATCAACGGGTATGTTACGAGATCTAGTGGTTTCCTTTTCCTTTTTCTTTTTTCCTTTTTTACTCTGGTGTCTAAGAGATCTTATGAGTACCTCAACAAGTGATTTTGGGGACTATTCCCACCGTCCAGGTTTGGTAGTTTCCTTTGTTCGTTTTAAGAATGCACCGTTCTTTTTTTCGGTGAACAATGCCGAATATTCAAGGCAATTTTAAGGGCAAGCACGGAAGTTACTAGCCCAAAGTGCTAGTGAACAGTGAATATTTCTTCTTTCAACTACACGTCTATTTCAATACTTCAACAACATCATCTATTTTACTAATCATAAATTGAAATATATATTTCCTCTCTCTTTCTCTCTCTTTCCCTTTTTATTTTATAATGAAGAGGAGAGAGAGAGAGAGAGAGAGAGAGAGAGAGAGAGAGTAAAAATAATAAAACAATAGATGGTTGGTGAATAGTAACTCAATGAAGTTATTGTAACTATAAAAAATAAAATAATTAGGCATTTGTTGATGTTTCTGAAATGGTGTTTGAGAGGGTTGTATAGCTATTTTGGCTAATTTTGATATTTTATTGAGGTTGTTAAGCTTGTCCTAAGACGTTTAGTTTAATTTTCCTTTGATTTTATTGGCAGTATGCTAAAATTTTACTCATTAATATTCATGCCTGTACAATCGATCAACATTACAAGTGTTTTTCTTTTCAGTGTCGCTAGCATTATTATTTTTACATTTGTTACATAAAAAGTACTCCTATAAAGATAATTATCGTTTAACAAATGCGCCGATGTATTGGCAAACGATGCTCCAGTATCAATGGAAGATATTTACTATTTTTTTTTTGGTACTTCGGAAATATAAGATTTTTACTACTGTCTGTACATTTCATCTTGTATTATTAAGGACCTTGCTATGTGTACCGACCAAAACACCCAGAAAATGTACCGAACGCTCTATGGGACCCGCTTTTGGGTCCCACACGGACTATCCGAGCCGTTCATTAATCTTAGAATGAAATTCCGAGGGGCGCCACAAAATTTCACCTCAATCAGACGGTTAGAAGTAACTGATCCAAAGTCCCACCGTTTCAATCTAAAGATTTTTGATTGAAACGGTGGGACTTTGAATCAGCCATTTCTAACCGTCCGATTGAGCTTAAATTTTGTGGGGGCCCTCGGAATCGCATTCTAAGATGAATGAACGGCTCGGCTCACATTCCATACTCAAGTGTGTGTGGGCTCCACACACCATATGAGTGTGTTGGAGCCGAGTTGGACACTTTTGTTGTACATGTATCACTATTCCTAGGGCTCCTAAAAGATTGGTATTCCTATTTTAGATATACACAAAGAGGAATTTCCTTTATCTCGTAAATCACAATACAGGATCACACAACACATATGTATATATATAAACCTCAAAGAGTCTGGGCTGTCCAAAATTTGAATGGACGACCCGGATACGCCGTTTCGGATATGATGAAAATTGCCAAAGGGAGCCCATTTTCAGCTACAACAATGATTCAAAAAGTTGATATTAAGGTAGACGAGGAAGGCACAGAGGCTACAGCTATTACGTTAGTCGCCATGAAAAGTACTGGAGGATGTCCAAGATATCAACCCTCCGACAGAGAATTTCATTGCTGATCATCCTTTTATATTCATGATCAAAGAAGAGATGTCAGGGTTAGTTTTCTTTACAGGAGCAGTGCTCAATCCAATCCTTTAGCTCGTCTGATAATAATTTGCGAAAATTCTCATATCAGTTTCATTATTAATGAGTTTGAGTCTAAATTTTTAGTATATTAAGTGTTGGGGAAATATACCACAGATATTACTATAATAAATAATTAAGCACAACACCAGATAGATAGCTTCCGCGGTGGATAAATTCTCAAAAACCGATGCAGCAGACTGCAAGCTATTCTCTCCCAGGATACAACAACCCATTTATCAGGTTGTGTGACTCTTACACACTCTGCATAAGTGTGCGAGCTCAAAGTTCAAACAAAAGAACACCTTTCTTTGCCCACTAAAAATAATACTAGAAACTAGAAGTTAATTGTTTTCTACTTCACTAGATAAGAGAGTAAACTTCTCCCTTTTTTTATTTTTTTGGTAATGGTTCTCTCCGTGTCCCTGATCTAGTCAAAGACAAGCAACCAAGAATAATGTTTTCTACAAAATAGAAATTTGGTTGAACATAGTTCATTGAATATCTTCGTGAGTCGATGCATTCTTATTTATTACCCTTTTAATAGTTTCCTTGTTAGTTTTTTTTTGACGTGCAGTTTCCTTGTTAGATTTGGTTATATTAGTAGTAATTTATGGTTTGTATTAGTAATATATCGGTACTACTCTTGGGCTCATCTCACCTCAAGTGTAAGCATGAAAAAAAAATGGTGTAAACTATAGGGATTAGTCAAAAGTGTGCACTAGCTGACCCGAGGCAACCTGCATGCCATAAAAAAAAAAAAAAAAAAAAGTACTTTGGTTGGTGATTTTCCTATGTTTTTTTGGGCTACTGGACGCTGGTCTCATCAGAAATCGCAACCCAGCTATGTTTGGGCTCCTCATCCCAGCCCACTGGGTTATTATTATTATTATTTTGAACCCACTCGGTTCGACTCTCTTTCTTTGTCATGGAAACAAATAGTACTCACAATTTATTATTAGCCATTTAGGCTTTACATTCTTGATCATATTAACATATAAGTAACCATCTCGGCACCTATCATTGTTGTTATTCCTTCCGTCTCAATTTATTTGCTTATTATGGGAATTCTTCTAATTTATTGAGTCAAATTCTTTGAGATGAAAAGTGTGTAAATTTTCAAAAACACCCTTTAAGACAATCAATAACTTAAGTGTCACACAGATAATAAGACTTCGTTAAGTTTTTATTAAGGTCTACTAGTATTTCATTTTACATGTTTTGTGTGTGTTTTACTTTGGAGCCTTTTTCAAAGTGTCCCTGGACTCCCGAGTGTCGAAACTAAAAACATTGAAGAAAAAAAGGACACTTCAAATTTAAGTGTCAGACATCTCTCAGAGTGTCAGTGACTAATTATTGTCTGACACCAGCACCTGACATTCGATGGTTCTACACAATGATGATGCATGATTTGAGTGTTAGGTAGGCAAAGTCTACAAAAACATTTTGAACATATGAGTTATCGATTATGCCAATGGAAATTGCAAAAATGCTACAAAAAAGATAGAGTATCATATAGATCAACCTACATATACGATGGTAAAATATACTAATCCCCGCGTAAAAAGCTCTAAAATTGTGTTTGAAGTTCATTTATGATGTAAATGTCATTTGGATGGACGAGTGTTATGTTTTAAAAGAAATTATTGTGCAAATGAACCTATAAAGTTTTTAAAAACTAACAAAAATCAACAAAGTACAATTATAAAGAAAATATCAATCTTAATTACTAGGAGTGTAGGACAATTAATTGCCCAAGCTCATCCACCTTCATTCTTCCTCGGGCCACGTAACAATTCATAATGAAAGTGCTAAATGATACGTAAATTAAGTGATTAGTAGCGGTCGTGAATTTTTAACACTTGGAGCAGTTATAACTGTCATATAATGACCATAATGGCCGATACAGTGCGAATTTTAGATAGCACCGATACACCGGAGCATACCATGGTATCAGAGGACCAAATAACCCATACACAGCGGTGGATAGGATGCGAGCCAACTTAGGGACATTGGTATGTTCAAAATAGTGAACTTTCTATATTTATAGCTTTCTCCTATGTTCATTAATTAGACAGAAGAAAAAGGAATTTGAGTGGAGACATAAGATAAATGTCCAGTTTCCCACTTGATAAAATCAAGATTTTATCAAGTTTTGATAAAATCAAGTGGGGAAAAAAATCTGATAAAATCTCAGATTTTTAGTACAAAAATCTGAGATTTTATCAAACTTTTCTCCTCACTTGTTAAAATCAAAACTTGATTTCATCCAATTTTTAATAAAATCAAGTGGGAAACTGGGCCAAAGATATTTTTTCTATACATCTTGGTATTTATTATTGAGCAATGGAATTATATATACGCAGGCTGATGAAGTGGTAAAGAAAGTTAACTCGTGGGCCAAAGATGCATCAAAAGGGCTTATCAATAACATTCTACAACCTGATTCATTATCTCGAGCAACAATTATCATCCTTGCGAACGGACTTTACTTCAAGGGAATTTGGAATGAATACCATAGATTTGATGCAAGTCTTACTGAGAAAAGAGATTTCTATCTGCTCAACGGAGACACTATTTCAGTTCCATTCATGAAGGGTCGTACTAAATATGAATACGGATCATTTGATGGTTTCAAAGTCCTCAAAATTCCATACCAAAGTGCAAAACTCGATAGGAAGTTTTCAATGTACTTCTTTCTCCCTCACGAGAAATTCGGGTTACAAAATCTTTTCCAAGAGCTCCATTCCGATTCCAGATTTTCGAATCAGGATTACTTCAACTTGAGAGAAGTGCGACTCAAAGAAGTTTGGATTCCGAAGTTTGATTTCTCATACAAAATTGATGTTCCCGAGATAATGAATGAAATGGGAATGCCATTTCCTTCGATTGGAAACCCAGAAGACCTTTCGGTGATGATGAAAATTGGCAAGGGGACCCCATATTTTGGTACAATAATGATTCAAAAAGTTATTATTAAAGTAGATTAGGAAGGCACAGAAGCTGCAGTTGTTACGTATGCTGCCGGCATGAAATGTGGATTGTTAAGGTATGAGCCCCCGACAGAGAATTTCATTGCTGATCATCCTTTTATATTCATGATCAGGGAAGAGAAGTCAGGGTTGGTTTTTTTCACAGGAGCAGTGCTGAATCCAAGCCTTTAGCTCGTCTGATAATGGAAATTTGCGAAACTTCTCATATTCGTTTTATTATTAATGAGTTTTAGAGTCTAAATCTTTAGTATATTTAAGCATTGGGAGTTTATGATCTGGTCCCTCATGTTCAACTGAAACTCTAATTTGATGAAGAAAGAACACATGCTTTCTTTTCTCTTCTCTTTTGGTTTGGCAGAATTTTGGAACTATTGACGGAATGAGTCTTGTGGCCGTGTAGATGTTTGGCTAGAGGCTTTAATCTTGTGGCTAGTTCGCACTCGAAAATTGACATCCCCAAAGTGAGATGACTACCTATACTGGATAACCAGCTTGATAATGCAGTCCGTACACACTAAACGGATTAACGAGTTAAAGCTAACAAAGACACACTTGTCGAGACAGGATCATTTTCCTCACATAAATATCCAAATAGCAAAAACAAAAGTTTTGAATACCGTTTCATATAAAAAACGTTATCAAGCACCTCAAATACCGATGTTTTCGTTCTCAATATTTTGAGAAATGTTTGTATATGATAGTCTAAAGCTTTTAAGACCAGTGGAAGTAAAATGAGGAATACATGGATTGTAAGTTTAATGGCAGTGTAAGGAGACATGCTTGCTTGTTAGAGCATCTCCAACTGCTTCTCTACTCCACCCTTTTGGGCAAAATGCCGAGAAAAACCACCACATGCACAATCCAGTCCCAGCAGCATCGGCATCCCCCTCGGCATTTCCTACGGTGCTACAGTAACTCGCCAAGGCTGGCGAGTCCGAGTACTTTGTCAGCTACCTTCTCTCTCTCTCTCTCTCTCTCTCTCTCTCAGATGGAAGAAGAACAGAGCATCGCCGGTCTGTATCATCATCATCGTCGGCTTGATAAAGCTCCGGCGATGGTCCAAGGACTTCTCGGCGGGAAAAAACGAGTGACGGGAAACTCGATCCTAAAATATTTTTGATGCCAGATTCTAGTAGCTCTCGACGAGATGAGGTCATCAGTGTAAGATTTGTCGCCGACGAAGCGGTATGGAGTTCTCACACGTCGGCCAAAAGGCCGCTCATGAGTGTGAGTAGATCTCACGCTCTATGTGTGTTTCAGGCGCTGGCTGGGTAGAAAATGATTCTTGTGTGTGTGTGTGTGTGTGTGTGTATGTGTGTGTGTGTGTGTTTTTTGTTGAGCCAAGTGGCTAGTCTATTGGGTATAAATGATATATTTTGCCTAACTATATCAGTGTATGACATATTTTCTAGGCAATTAGTTGAGAATTATGTTGATCCTGCTGGAGATGCTCTTATAATACTTATTGTTTAATAAATGCGCCGATGTATTAGCAAATGATGCTCCAGTATCAGTGGAGGATATTTTCTACTATCTTTACATTTCATCTTGTATTATTAATTTGCTTCATGCAAATGCTATTTGGGAACAATACCCATATATAGATTTACTTTCTTTAATTTACTTCTTTTTTAATGCAGTTACATTTTCATCCCCAAAAAGGAAAAAGAAAACATTGCATAGTAAAGGTAAACCTTTATCCAAAAATGAACTGGTCATTCTTATCTTGTATAGCAAAAATAAGATGATATTGGCACGCAAAAATAGACAACATCACATGCATCCCATTTTATTAAATTAACTTATATGGATGCTTTCTTTGGACAGTAGGGTCTCACCCCTTGGACTCTTACCCGTCCATTTTTCCAAAATTAAAGCAACCCGTGAAAGTTCAGTGCTTTCACTGCCCACATTGCGGAGAAAATACAAATATAGTATAATATACCTTGTATCACGATAAAATCAAAAAAATTTAATGTAAAAAATTGAAATTTTATCAACTCCCTTTCTTATTTGACAAGAAGTTGATTTTATCAAATCTTGATAAAATCTATTGGGAAACTAGGCCTAACGGATCGTAACTTTTCTGGTTCAACCATGTTCAGGTTAGTTTACGCTTACTTTGATTGATTCCCTTTCTGATCAAATGCAGGTCATTCATGTCGAAATTAGGGGATTTAAAAAAAAATTAATTTCGTGTGGCCTAACTTCAAAAGTAGAACTCTAATAAATTGTTGGAGCAAATGGATATAACTAACATCTTCATTATACCTTAGAGAGTCGGTTTGGTGGTCAAAGCCTAAAGCCTTTAGGACTTGCTGCCTCTTAGATCTTAGGTTAGCAAATTTCTAGGTGCCATAAACTCTTGGAGGCCACTATAAACGGGGCTTTCAGGTCCTCGCCAATGCACGGTGGAATAAGTTTATGAGATATTAGTCAAAATATGCGTAAATTGACCCGGATATTCTTAGTTATAATTTGTAGTAAAGTATGCAACTTCTTTTTTTTGGGTAAGAAATAACGTGTGCAAATTATTGCTTACCATGCCAAGTGCACCAATGTCGGCTAATTAAGGGACGTAATGTCGTTATAAATCTTCCCCATGCAGGACGAAATGATGATATGACTCCCATAAAATGCTAGTACTAAAATATTTGGAATCTCCCCGTCGACAAAATTTGAGTGATAAACAAGTTGAATACTGAATAGAATCATCAATTTACTACTACTACAATCTTCTATCATGAACCAAAATACTAAACATATAAGATGTGCCTAGTCCAATCAAAATCATCCAAAATGGTAGTGTTCTATCATGGGACCTGGGAACTCTGCGAATCTAAACTATCGATTGTGGAAATAGACGACTCGGATGTCGCACCACAGGGTCCTCGAAACCTTAATTATGCATGGTATATATCTAAACGTACTTCCATTTTTTTTTTTTTGAGAGAGATGTCCGGTACCTCGACTAATCCCCTTCCCGATCAGGTCAAGGCAGACTACTTACTCCGAAACTAGAGGACTAACAAGAAATTACTTTCTTGACCCCAAGAATCGAACCTGATCAATTATGTGGGGAGCAAACTCACCAACAAACTTGGCCAACCTTTAGGGCTAGATAACGTCCCCCTTCATCAATGGCCAATCTCTCTAGAATTATTGCTTTGCCTTCTCTCTAGAAGACCAAGAACCGAATAGGGTTTTTGCTTGGGGGTTAAGGGGGGGCGCTGCCTCTTCTCCCTCCTCCCTTAACGCGTCCCACCCTCCCCCCCCCCCCCCCC